>APFE031344492.1:0-15036 GCA_000404065.3 Pinus taeda | reverse complement strand
CAAAAACCAAAACTAGTGTCATTAAAAGAGATAAAATTCCTTTTGCACTCCTACTACCGGGACCACTCCATTCAAAGCAGAGCTAAATACAAGACAATACCGGACTATAAGTGAAGGTATCCTACCTTCGCTTGAAACCCCTTTCGGTATTCTGTGTATTGGGGATCCCTTCGAGGATTTTAGAGCTAAGTTAGGGACTCAGGTATCCTCCCCACACAGCGTATCATCTGCAACTATGTCCCCCTCGGTAGTGTCTATGATCTAAGGTATCCTTAGTGACCAAACTTTTAGGGACTTACACAAGGTGATTGGGGCGGGCTTCCCTGGTACCTAACACAGATGGACCTACTCTGTCTTCAGTTTTTGGGAGGGTGCTCATCTTCAAGAGAGTACCTAGCCCCTCAATCTGAGGTTTGGGTGAAGCCCTAGAGTAACTGTAACTGTACATTTGGCCATCCCTCTCTATTATTCATTTTGATATTGGGCTTCATCTCTAGTGATTAGTGCTTATAAGACAGGGTCATTTCCCTCTATTTACTGATTGATCAACTTAGTGTATTTTTTATATTTTCTAGGTACCGAAGTGTTATCATTGAGAACTTAACAAATATCATGATAAAATTTATTGATAAAAATTAACGGTTGCCATGGCTACATCTGGCCCTCATTGTCAATCTAGATGATTGTTAGGACTTCATCCACTCATTGTGGAAGATTCGTCGAGCTCCAGTGAACTAGATTCCCCATCTTTGGGAAATCAATCTCCTAGATCTCACACAGAATCTGTTTTGACAGCCAACGATTCAAGTTTGATGGAGGATTTCTTTACTCTAGGATTTCTTCCTCCTTTTAACCCTCCACTCATGAATCCATTGGACCCACTCTTGGTTCCCATGGCACTTGTACTCCCTATTTCTTTATTTGGAACATTTCCATCCATCCTGTCGATGACTAATCGGTCGTGGAACTTTGTGGACACTTTTGGTCCCCCACCACTTCCCAAGTCGACAGTCACCACCACACCATTGATGGTGAACCCAGCTATCCCATTTGTCCCAGGTACAAACCCTCACATGACACCCTCCACCAGTGGAACCCAACCTATGCCGGGTTCCACCCCTTTAGTTTCAAACACTATACCTTCGACAAGTGCTACATACAACACTCCTTATAATTCTCAATATAGCGTGGTTAGCATGGGTACCCTCAACCAACAATATGGTTGGCATCCATTGTATAGTTAGAACACCCCGATTTAAGTATCTAGGGGCACTCCCAATATACATATACCAGTCGGGAAGGTAATAGTTCCCCCTCCATTTTCAAGCATGCATGGTCAGTCACTGATTGACATGAGCACTCCTTATGTCAATTAAGGACATATGATTAGTTCTGTGGTGGGCAGGAATCCTCAAGGAGGTCCCAACCAATCCATGGGGGCACCCTACTCACAATTTCAAATTATTTAAGGGGACAATGCTCATCCTGGGGGCAATTCTATACCCCAACATCATAATCCCCATGGAAATCCACACTACAACACCATACCCCAAGGCAACTATTATACCATGCAACTTATGTATAATATTGGGACTAAAATGATGGGAGGACCGCAAGGATCCTCAAGTCATATGTCATCACCTTGGTCAAAGATGGGGGCACCACACACTCTGCCTTTCTTGGAAATTTTGGACATCCCTAACTTGTAGAAACTTACAAATGACCCCATCTATCATAACTTACTTTGGCCACCAATCCCACATAAAATACCAATAGACATCCCCAAGTTTGAAGGGAAACAAGGGGAGGATCTGGGCACCCATATCACCACCTATCATCTTTAGTTTGTTTCCAACTCCATGGTGGATGATAGTGTCCGGTTACATCTTTTTCCTCGCACCCTCACTGGAAACGTAGCCAAGTGGTACATTGAGTTACCACATGTGTCAGTAAATACCTTTGAAACTCTAGTGATGGAATTCTCAAAGCACTTCTAGCTACCCATCTGCTATGAAACTGGGATAGTGCTCCTCAGTTCATTACGTGAGGATACCACCACCCACATTTTTTATCATATACATGAATGGAGACATATGCGCAGGTTAGTCAAAGCTCCCCTTCCAGACCATCTCTTAGCGGACTGGTTCTGCAAGTCCATACTCCCTCAAATCACTAAATATGTAAGCTTAGGTGGTGCGGTCACAGAAGACCAATCCATACATCGTGACCAACACTTAGATCTGATATATCCATAGTCTGGCACTCTTTATGATGTAACCTCCAATGCCCCTCGCAACTCCAATGCTTCCGCTACTCAGCGCCCCAGAGCACAAATCAATGGGATTATTAGTGCAATCTCCGGGACTGCTATAAGACAACTTAGTGGTCACATTTCCCAGATTTCAGTGGACCCCTCTCCCAAATTGACTACTCTTCCTACTGCCACGATAAACTCTATGCAGTTTATGCAAAAACCCAGTTGTAAGAACAACAAGAATAAGAAAAAGACTGCTCCTTCTGAGGAGAAGTCAACAAATTAGAAAAACCCAAAGTAGAAGGTTGTTGCACCTCCTGACGATGGAAAGGATAAAACCACTAGATTCCCTTGCAAAATCTGTGTTGAAGACCACATGACATATCTGTGTTCGCGTCTTTAGGAGTGCACAGATTTCATTATTAAGAAGGATACTAGTAGGAGCCCCACTGTCCTGAATAACCCTTTCGCTTCTCCTCAGTAGCAACACCTTATTGCAAACCAACCCAAACCCCCACAAGGGGGAAATGATGGTTCACAACATCCTTCAGCTAGTGAAGGAACTTCTACTGTTTACACCTTTGAAATGGTAGATCTACAAACAAGAGCCAAATCCTATGGAGCTCCTGTCGCTCATGCAGAGGAACCTTTCTCAAGTCAAAACCCACAACTATTGAACGATTTGCATATCAAAAGGTTGAGTGCTGACCTTGTCATTCACCCCCCTAAAGGGGCAATTCGATGCACAATGCACAATACATCTACATGTGCTACCCAAAAGTACAACATTATAGAAGATTTGGAACAAGTGTTGTCAGCTATGTCAGTGCTCGAAGTATTACAAATGTGTCCAGCACAAAGGAAAGCTTTACTTTCAGTTATTGGTGGTATTGACCCACAATATTCCATGCTTGGAATTTTTGACATGGAAAAGTGTAAACCTCCCCTTTCCCACCAGGTTGCATTTCAAGTGCAAATTTTTTCAAAAGGTAAAGGTATACACAAAACCGTCATCGATGAAGGTGCCTCTACCTACGTCATGTCGGCTTCATGTTGGCTCACTTTGGGTCCCCCAACCCTATCCCTACCCTCGAATTCCCTTAAAGCTTTCAAAAACCAAACTTTCATCCCAAAAGGTTACCATGCCAACCACCCCATCACTTTGAGTGGAAAAATGATAACAATGGATATTGAAGTCGTGGATCATAAACTCGATATAATCTGCTTTTGGGCCACAATTGGACTTATGCCATGAATTCCATTGTGTCTTTGATCTTCGGTATCATCCTAATTCCCTTAGATGGAAAGATAGTCACAATGGACCAGCTATCCTTTTACACCCCAGATTACTCCCTGTTACCTAGTAGCTTTGCACCCTTAGTGAGTGGTGTACTTGACTCTTACATCAGTATCGGAACTGGTCTATTGAAGGGCTCTTCCCTGATGGGTCATTTCCCTCTTCCGCCACCTACAATTCCATAGATGGTTTCTATGGTTTCATCCATTCCTCATGAAGTGACCGATCCTTGGATCCTCATGGTCCCTTTAGACATTGACACATACAGAGAAAAAACGTCGTTGTACCAGCTGAATTCGCCTACTAGGCCATTCAATCTGCATCCGAGTCTCTTGTCCCTTTAGTCACAACCAACGATACCACCGCCCCTCCCATAAATTCTCCTTCTTTCGATCCTCTCAATCAAATCCTACCTAAGGATGAATCTATTAAAGAGATCAGGAGTTTAGAAGAGCGACCTTGGGAGGATTCACACCATTGTGTTTTGATATATGATTCAAACATGATTCCTCTTCAAATCCTATCACCTGACACACCCGAAATCATTTCCTCACCATATACGACTATCCAAACTTTGGACTCAGAAGGAAACATGGGCAATATTTCAGACATTGCCCATCGATATTTCTATCATCACAAGCATCATGGAAAATAGACAGATTAGAGCCAATTGCAATCCAGAGGAAATTGTGAGCTTCACCTGCCATTTTAAGGATTTACACAATGTTTTCCCTTGGTCTTATGAGGAAATGCATGGCATAGACCCTTCTATTGTCAAGCATGAGATCAAGAAAGATACGAGTATTTTTTTTATGGTATTTTTCTTGCTCGTTAATCCAAAAAACCTCAATTCTCCTTCGATGGGCTTGTTAAACTAATACAAGGAAGATATGAGCTTTAATTTTATGGGATATTTTATCACTCTCAAAAACTAAAATATCCTTGAGTTTGTCATCGTTGGGCTCGTTAAACACATACGATGACGGTCCAAGCAACTCTTTCTTGCTCTTTTTCTAGCTCATTAAACTGAAAACGGTCATTAGAGCATTCTTTTTAGGCACTTCTTTCTCACTCATAAAACTGAAAAAATCCCAATTTTTTTCTTTACGCTCATTAAATATTTATAAATATAATCTGAGCATTCTTTTAGGTACTTTTCTCGATCATTAAACTAAAAAATCGTAAGCTTTTTTCACCGGGCTCGTGAAAAATCTACGGTAACAACCAGAGCACTTACTTTTTTGGGACCATTTCTCACTCTTAAAGTCGAAAAAATCCTCGAGTTTTTCCCCTTATTCAGGCTCATTAATTCTACGAAGAAGGAATGAGCATTTACTTTACCTCATTTTCCTTTCTCAATAAATGAAGAAAAATACCTTGATTTTTCTTCATTTGACTCGTTAAAATTTGATGAAGGTATTGATTTTATCATCGCATGACTCATTAAAAATTCACAACAAAAAATGAGTTTAGTCCGTCTCTTTGTACTCGTAACAAAATGAGGTCAACATCTATTGACCATAGGTTTCTCTTTATCTAGATTCAGTAGATGAACTCATGGAAAAGTAATTGATCCAGGTATACTATTAACCTTTTGTCGCACCCGGTTAACAACTATGACAAAAGGACCACCTTGGAGTCATTATTTATGATCTTTGAAGACTCTCTAAATATGAAAAGACCACCAAGTTGTCTAGTCTAGACTCACTAAATTATATACACAATATATAGAGTCGCTCTTTTTACGATCCTTTTTAGACTCTCAAAACATGAAAAGATCGACAAGTTTGTTTGACTGAACTCATTAAACTAATTAGATAGGGCATAGAGTTGCTCCTTTTGCAATCCTTTTCAGAATCTTAAAACATGAAATGATCAACGATTTTACCCATTTGGACTCACTAAACTAATTAGATGGGGAAAGTAGACAACACAACTGCATTTAGTATTAGAAAGCATGGTTTGGCAATAGTCATTCCTTTGAACATGGCACTCCCTCAGATAAACCTTCCTTGTGACAACCTCTCAATATGAATCCTACCATCCTATGAGTTTAGCCTAAATACCCCAATGTTCTTGCATCTCTATATCCTAACACTCTTTGGTGTTCATGAGTCTAGTGCTGCATGGTTAAAACCATTGTCGTGCCTTCTATTATTCAAGCGTTAACCTTTTGCTTCCTCCATCAACCCATAAAGCATATCGTTTCATCATGCCCTCTGACATTTAGACCCAATGCTCCAAGACTCCTCAAAAAAAAAATCATTCTTGTTCCATTTCGTGTCGATTGATGTAGGACACATTATTCCCTACCTTCCAACGGGTATCTTCCTATCGACTTCAACACTCTATCTAGGAAGATAACCCAGAAACACATTCAGTGCCTTGGTACTTGCATACATTAGTGGTGGATCACCTTGTGTTTAATCAAGTGTTCTCATTATTGGGTCCTGGTTAAGCGATTCTACAGGTCTTCGATGACAAAAACATCTTTCACACTCATTTCACATGTATCGATCTATGTTGTTCGGTGAAGCAGATTCAAGACCTTAGGTAGAGGCTTGCATCACTCATCCTTGCTTCCTCTCCCAAGTTACATATATTATTTTTTGCAAACAACTCATCAGAATGATCATATTATGACATCGAATCCGCATTGTGCTTATCGGCAGCCAACATCGTCATATATATTTTATGAGAAAATCACTCTCACATAACTACTAAGCATGCGAATGCTCGACTCAGGACATGATTTTAGTTGTTTTATATATATGTGTTGTACCAGGTTTCTTGTACCACCCAAAGCTCCAATCATCTCTCTCCTTTTGTTGAACGAAAACTATAGTTAAGTAAAGTATTTCGGCCATCGTCGTAGCCTCTGATCTCACACTTTAGGGGGCATCTGTTATACAGCAAAATGACCCCCTCATCATCTCAAAGTGGAAAGACATGATAGCTGAAGCAAATTCCAAGATCACATTCCTTGTTTCCACGCTAATGCTGGCTATACACTAACAAATTATTTTATAAATCTTCTCTATGAGCTTAAGGGAGCATTGGTGACCCTATTAACTCTAGTTATTAGTTTGAGAGTAGTGTTATTGGATCCTAATGAAGTTCTAAATTTCAAAGGAGCGAATTGACTCATAAATAGCTCTATATTCCCTCCTAAATCTACTCATAAAAGCAAGGAAACATCTCAAGTTCGACCTATTTGTGAGATTTCTAAATCTTAATGAAGGAGGCAAATGGGAAAGAGCTAAAAAGCATGGGAACATCATTGCTTTTACCTTAAGAGACTCATGAAGGAACTTGGCAACCCTAACTCAATTGCCACATAAGCAAAGCTATGGCTATGGTGATAGAGGTTAGATCATTTGAAAGGATAGATTACTTGATTACTGAGCATAGTCTCAAATCTAAGCATTAGAAGTTAGTAAGAAGGGGGAGAGAAAGAGAGAATCTGGAGGGGTAAGGGAAGGCTGATGCAACAGATGGTTGTAATCGCTCTTTCGACATTAATATAGAAATGTAGTTGTACTATCTACTCAATGGTTGTGGTATTATCCTTCATTTACTTGTTTGTCCAATACCTTTTAGCATGAGTAGCTTAGTTATGTGTAACTAGATGTATTTTATGTATTCATTATTAGTGATAAAGGTTGTATGTTGTGATCATTCTTGTCTCTTCTATGTGCAGGACTTGATCTGGAGCCGACTCAAGGGACTTCCACCTAGCTGCATTGTGCTCTCCAGCAAATCTACACGAAGACTTGAGGTAATCAATCTATCTTGCTTTGATAGTTAGTTATTGTTTATGGACATGCATGTAACTTTGTGATAGCTGCAGGTAATATTACAGTCTATTGAGGGTATCTCCATTTTCCATACACCGTGCATTCTATCATATAGCACCAGGAGAGGACCTTTCCATTGATGAAGGCCAATTTTGTTCCTTTTTCTTCCAAGGTAGAAACAAATATCATGTTCTTCCTTAGATATGGAATATACATCAATTCATGAAGAATAAAAAATTCTAAATAGTCTAAATCAAATTTAATAACACTGAATCCCTTCACTAGATATGAATTGTTATCCCCAAGAATAGTCTTTAAACTTGTCTCCCTATAACCTAGATTTTAGACTTTATTATACTCAGAGAGGTGTCTATAATATCCACTATCTACCAGCTATCTATTATACAAATTCAAAGGATATGAACCAAAAAACACTAAAACAAGAATGTATTCATGACTACTTCTATGTTACTTTCATACCTAGTGTTTCTGAACGTTTTTTTATGAGGGCAAGGACTTTATTCATTATCATACAGAGTGCCTATTATTCTTCAATTGTCTCTCCCTCTTCTATCATCTCACCTTGTTCTTTCATCACTTATTATTATATCAATGTTCCTTCTCCTATCATCACTCTTCTTATATCAATGTACCTATTATTGTATCTACGATCAGAGCTTGGAGTGTCTATTTTTCTTGGAAAAATTCACGCATAGTGACCACGCTTGTGACAATTTTAACATTCAATATTCCTTGATATTCTATTGGAATCCCTTGACTCAAGAGAGGGCCTATTGAACCAAATGGTACTTATTTTCCCTTTTTCTTCTTGTCTTGAGTTACCAATGGAGTGGACTCTACTTCTCCATGTTTTTTAATTCTCCCTCTTGAAATCAACCTAGATTCTTCTTAAGTGAGTTTTACAAAGAGCTCATCAAGTGATGGGTAATTGTTATTGATGCTTATGGTAGTAATGAAGGTTTCCAAAAATAGGAGGGAGGCCTTTAATGGTTAGTAACACCAACTCTATATCAGGTATAGTTTCCCTTACTATCTATAATTTATTTTTAAGATGAGATATCCTCATGGTATAATATTATAAAAATTATCCTTTATTCATTTTCATATCTTTGAGTTGATATTTTAAGTGGAAAATTTCATTCAAATTGTTGAATTCATACATGCAGAATAGATTATCATACATATAATTATAGTTCTTCAAAATTCCAACATATGAAAGTAAATGATCTTGTAAACCAACAACTATAATTTTCTCTTGTTTTAAATCACCTTTCTTGTATTTCTTCTTAACAGTACTAGTATAATTTTTCGAAGGCTTGTGAATGTTTCCTTATATGCACTCCCAAACATCTTTTTCGTCAACTATGGTTTCCAAGTTTATCTCCTAAGAAACAAAAGTTGATGAGTCTCCCAGCTTCTCAGCTTCCTTGAAGAATGAGGTAAAAATCTTGTCTTAATTAGATAGGCTCCTTGAACTTTTCCAAATATGATTTCTCTAACTCTTGTCTCCTTTGGATTTTAATTCACCTTAGCTCTGATACCATATTAATTCTCCACTTCTCTATGTTATTTAAATTACTTTAGCCTAATTAAATCCTTCAATGAGCAATATTTTCAAATAATAATTAGTTCTTCCAATATTCAACAGTAATGGAAGATAGAACAATAAAATAAATGACAATTGGAGACAATCAACACATTAAGAAGAAACATTGATTTGGTCAAATATTAAGGAAAAACCCCACAAACGGGGAAACCATTTGAAATTGTTCTTCTATTATATTGTCATAAAATTTTTATCAAAGAGTAAAATAATCAAATTTATCAACACCAATGTCATAGTCAAATCTTCGACAATCCAACAAAACAAATATTTAAAGTCCAACAGGCGAGCCCAAAAGTTAAATATGGTCAAACTACCAAATTTTTAATTCTAATCAAAGTCAATAGAAGTTGAATATACCCATGCACTTTATGTTCCTCATGCACAGTTGTTGTGGGACCTGTGTACTTCTTGTGAGAGCTTCACACTTCTTGTGAAACCTTCACACTTCCTGTGATAGCTTCTCACTTCCTATGAAACCTTCGTACTTCGTCTGAAAACTTAACACTTTCAGCGAAACCTTGTCGTTATCACAATAAAGTTAAATTTTTTTTTATTTTTTTAGAAATGTTGATAGTTTCATTGTCAACATATTAATTGTAATAAATAAGGAAAACTACTGATAGTGGGGCTATCAACATTTTTGTGATCTGATATGGACTTGAAAATAAAATTGATGATAATGGGGATATCAACATTTTTAATTTTTGGATGATATGACAATTTTCAGTGCCAAAACTAGTTTTCAAATTCAAAAAAATGATTGTGTTGACCACATCAGTGTCAACATTTTCAGTGAAACGTGTTTCTATCTATTTTGAGAGGGTCAAAGTATTGGTTAAATCATTTTTCCTCCATTGAAATGAATAAACATCATTTAACATGATATTATCATATGATACAAATTTTATTCGTAATCATAACCTAAAATGATTTCATTATTCACTCGCCACCTGTGTTATCTCAACCGCACTTCAAAGTTATCTCACCTTGTACCGTAAGCAATTTTTTTTTGTTAGTTCAAGATCATTTACAATTGGAATTGGAAATTGTTTTATTAACAGGTATTCAGGATCAAATCTTGGGAAGACCATGCATCGAATTGGGGAAAGGAGTTAAGATGAACTGGTCCAATCCCAAAGCACCAAATTTGTTGGAAATTTACCCCGAAATTCTTCGATTGTTTTAGTAGGTCAACTAGAGTGAATTCTTCCATAGTTGTGTGGACTACCATGATCTTGTAGCTCAGTATTTTGTGCGAGGGTCCGATGGGAATTGTCTGGAGGTGTGAGGCTTGTCATTTTCAGTTACAAAGCAAACCATTACTGAGGCCACAACCTTACCAACAGCTGAGGAGAAAAAATTTCAAGAGTTATGTTTTGGTAGGGTTCAATGTCCCTTTCTTCTTCAAATAAGAATTCAAAGGGAAAAATTGGAGGGTTGGAATTTTAAAGGAGTGCTTACAAGACTAATGGAACGTCCCTTTATGCCTTTGTCAGTAATATTTTACGTGTGAAGGCTGGTTTAATTGAGTAAACCTCTACCATTTTTATTTTCTCGCATATCTTGTTGGTCAGATGAGAATCCATCCATGTTTCTATTTTCTAGAGAGGTTTAAACATATGGAAGCTAGGTTCAGAGCCTGTACTAATCCCTGTTCTCATTTTATATACTAGAAAGCCTTGATAAAATTGATAATAGAAATCTAGCTAGCCAAGGCATAAATAACCTGGAACCATTTCCATTTATAGGGAGGTTTCCATCTCAACCCATTAAGAGAAGAAGAGGCATACCACAGATTGCAAAAGAAGGAAAAAAGATAAAAAGAAAGCTCCTATTGAGCCCCCACTCATCTAGGAAAACCTCAAATTCCCATCCACATCATCTGGTTCAAAGACCCCTAAATTTTACTAGAGGAAAAGTGGCCGACTTCATAGACCAAACCCCGTAACCCATATGAACCCACTTATTGATGTTATCTCTTCCCATGATACAACTTCACCTTCCAAAACTTCCCCTACAGACACCACTAAAATAGAGGATGCTAAGGGAAAAGAACTAGAGGTTGAGATAAATGAGGAGACACTATCTAAGGTCTTCAAGGGTAGAAATAGACATACTAGGACAACCAACCAGTTAAAATACAAGATCAAACTCAGAAATAACATAGAGTTTGACAAGGAGGTCATTAACATCAACAAAATGCCATTGAAGGACCTCATTATTAACAAGAAAAGGGCTATAGTCTCTAAGAAGAGAAGAGGCAGAGAAACTATGGAAAAGGGACCGATGGATGCAAGGCAGAGAAAAAAGCAGAGATTGGAAAAGGTAGATGTATTTCTTAGAGTTGCTAATAACCTCATCTAAGATGCTTCGGGGAATAAAACTCAGAATTTTGCATATCTTTTCATGAAATAGGGTTTTCATTTTATAACTGACAATCAGTCCTATAGCTTTTATGTGTAGTGTAATAGTCAAGAGAGTTGACATTCCCATTGTCAGCATTTTTTAGAAAGTTGATAGAGCCATTGTCAACTATTTTGGGGTGAAAACTATGTGTGTCAGTTGATAGAATCGATACATGGAAATGTTGATAGTTATTCTATCAGTGATTTCAGAGAAAACAGGGAGCACTGACATGTCTATTATCAGTGATATTTAGACATTCAAAAATGATGACCCTTCGGTTGTCAATGATTTTGAAATCAGGGGGAAACAAAATGCTAATAATCAACTTGTTAATGAAAGCTACAAATAGAAAACTAGCGAAGATGATAGCAATAATATCAACATTCTTTCTAGGAATTTTGAAGGAAAGAGGGATGAATAGAAAATCAATTTTTGAGGACTTTTGGGCCGATTTGTAGAGGGACCTATTTTTCCAGCTAGGATGCTAAGCCACCGGATAGGGACATGTTTCTTTTTTGAAGGAAGAAAATTTGAGAGATATTTTACTTCACCTACATATCAACATATTTTCTTGTAGCTATTTTAGGAAAAACAAAATATATTTAACTTTATATTTTACAAGCATGAACTTCAAAGAAATTTTAAATATCTCAGATTTTTGTAATTAATAGGGAGAATATTATTTTGCAAACATTTATGTAAGTTCTATAAAATAGTTTATTAAGAATGAAGAAGGGTTGGACTTTTATCACAAAACATATTTGTGTTCTGGTATATTTGAGCAGTCTTGAATAAATTTGCATTTTTTAGTGAGCAATTTGTATGAAACTCATGTGTTGTAGTTCCCTATAATTTTTCCTATCTCTAATACAAGATTTCTTCGATGTGTACAATTGTTAGTTTCGAATATTAGATTTCATTTATGCTCCTTTCTTTTATTTTCATCCATTAGTATTTGTTATTCTAGTTAGCTATAAACTATGTTTCACTTCATTTTTCTTTTTACAATTTATCAAACAGTCAAAGGATTTGCTGCTATCATGTTTTTTATACCTTTCTCATTATGTCTGCAACCTTACTCATTTAGAACTAGACTCCATGCCTAATGGTATGTTTTGTTAACTTCCCAACCAATTTCATCCTATGATCTAAATCTAGCCACTGAACCCAGTTGCGAAAACGTGTACTACAATGACCATGGAGTAGTTGAGTTTTACAGAGAGATACCTCTCTGGTTTGAAGGGCCAACCTTCAACCTAAAAGAGGTTTGAGGTTACCTTAGGCCTTTTCCCGTGGCTAGGGTTTTCCCTAAGTGATAACACTTGTAATAGACCTGATGAAAATTCCACATAACAAAAGTTAAAAAAAGGAAAAATAATTACCATGGTTGATGGGACACTTATTCCAAGTTGAATGTTGGGCAAGACATCCTAGTGTGGGTGTTCATTTGGTTATTAATCACTGAGAAAATTGGAAAAGGCAATGCTAATGCTTTGGAAAGGTAAAATGGCGTTTTTGGCACATTTATTTATGAAAATAATCGAAATTAGGAGAAATGGGATGTGTAAGGTCACATGTTGCATGTGGGGAGGAAAATGAAGGAAAATAATGGAAAATGAAGAAAATAGAGGCTTCTTTCATAAGAAGGCTTCAGAGGATTAGTACACAAAATTTTGTCAGTTCCGTTTTGGAGCTCTCTCATTATTGTCTCTCTCATACTCTTGGATACTTAGATTTTTCTTAGAGAACTCATGGAGGGTGTGGCACACTTGTGTTTTTGGAGAAATAAGTCAGAGGAAGAGTGGGAAATTGCAAGAGAACATCGGGATCAACAACTACAATGGATTAGACTTGCATGTACTGAGTTGCATGTATGTTTTCCTCACTAGTTTTTACATGCGTGTCATATACATGTGCATTATTGGTCATAATATGTCACTATCATGGAGGATTTCTTGGATTGATAATAGATTTCCTAGTCTTTCCATTTCCTAGATAGCCATGGTGATTTTGGATTTATTTCCTTTTTTTTTTTTGTTGGTTCTCATGTTTCCTTAGCTTGGGTTGAGTTAACAGTCCTGGAAGCCCTGGATAGACAAATGCTCTAAAAGCCCTGTAATAACTTGGGTTGAGTTACTAGTCTTAGAATCCTCTGTTGGACAAATGATCTAGAAGCCCTTGTTTAGTTGAGTTATAAGTATTAGAAGCCCTGGTTGGACAAATGCTCTAGAATCCCAAAATAAGTTATTGGCTGAGTTACTAGTCCTAGAAGTCTTGGTTGGACAAATGCTCTGGAGCCCTAGAAGTATTGGATAGAGACCAATACGACGATGGCTTTGTGATGTCCAACTGTGAGGTGGAAGCACTATTTGATGGGTTGAGGTGGATGGTTTTGGATTGACATGTTCTATGAGATCCCACATTCATGCTTGGAATATGGAGCAAGAGTGAATGGCTGAAGAGAGATTTGGCTCAGCTATTCTATGGCTGGGTGGAAAGTGGAAGTCCCATCCCAGGATTGGATTTTACATCATAAATATGAGGTTATTTCACCTTGTATTTATGTGAGTATTATATTGTTTTATGTGTGGATTGTATGGTTGTGATTTACTTGGTATTTATATTGCTATAATGTTGGTTATGTATATCTTTTATGATAGTATATATGTTTGGATCTCATCATGTTTTTACTTGTAATGAGCAATGTATCTATGACCTAATGGATGAAATGATAGTTAATGTGTTGAGGCATCAACGCTTCTTAGAAATTCTCAGCTAAGCATGAGACCCCTATGCTCATATATGTTATTTACACCTATAGATTACATATTCATGATATATTTGGCTAATTCTTATCTAGTAGAGGTCCAGTCAAGGTATTGTTTAAATAATTGTATTTGTATTATCATTTCCCTATTATCTTACTGTTCTAAATATGTCATTCAATTATGGGAAGTGACCCGGGCTTTAGGCCTAAAAATGTGGCTCAAATCCTGGGGAAACGTGCACAAAATTGTTAAATTTAGTCCCTATATGTTAGCATGTTTTGTCATGAGAGCATCCAGAGCCTCCTAGAGGTCGGTAGGCCTATAGCACAGGAGCCTCCAAGGGTCAAGTGGTCCAGAATATTAGTGGGACCTAGGGGCTGGTTGGAAGAAAGGTTGGGATGG
This sequence comes from Pinus taeda, assembly GCA_000404065.3. Lineage (NCBI taxonomy): Eukaryota > Viridiplantae > Streptophyta > Pinopsida > Pinales > Pinaceae > Pinus > Pinus taeda. The sequence continues at coordinate 485 of APFE031344492.1, read as the reverse complement.
TTCTCAAGGGTCCTAATGTTAATGTTGAAGGTCTATATGTTGTGTTTCCATTCGTTCCACTTCCTTAATGTGATGTAGGAGGTCGAATCATATCATAATGTCCTCCCGTCACATGTTTACCCTAGTTGTACAATTACTTGGGTAGATGTGGGAGGAGGGTGTTACGAAGTGGTATCAAAGCATGGTTCACCCCTTGGACTAGATGGGTTGTGTGTTTTTCATGCATTCATGTTGGTTTCATGTGTCGCTTATGCTTGTATTCCATGTTTGTGTTGCATTTTCATGGTGTTGATCATGGTTGTAGTGATGTGACAATGTGGACGTTGATGGTGTTGTTGTGTGATGCATCATCATCAGTGTATGACTAGTTACATGTTGTTATATGTCATTTACATGTATCGTTCTTGTATTCTTGGCTACATTCTTGTATGCTTGGTTACATGTATAATTCTTGTAGCCTTGTTTATAAGTATTGTTTGAGTATG
>APFE031344491.1:14195-29729 GCA_000404065.3 Pinus taeda | reverse complement strand
CCCTCTCCGATTGCAGGTGGGCTAGAACCTGCAATCAGAAGATTGGTTTGTGGTTACCTCGGTCGTATCCCTATCAGGAGCCTAGGGACAACCTGCGCAATAACAGATATATTTTCTTAAGAAGAAATATGAATTCTTTGACAAGTTTGAAGAATCCAAGGCTTTGGTGGAAAACTAGACAGAGAAGAAGATAAAGGTGTTGAGGACAGATAACAGTGGAGAGTTTTGCAGTAAGGAATTTGAAGAATTATATAAGAAGTGTGGTATAGCATGGTAGAAGACTACTCCATATACACCTCAACAAAGTGGAGTTGCAGAAAGAATGAATAAGATGTTGATGGAAAGGGAAAGACGCATGCTCAGTGATGTTGGGTTAGGACAGGAATTCTGGGCAGAGGCAGTGGAGACAACGTGTTACCTATTCAATAGATCACCTTCATCAGCGTTGGAGGATAAAAATCCACAAGAGGTATGGACTAGTAAGAAACCATCTCTTTCACTTCCGAGGGTATTTGGATGTGATGCATATGTACATGTTCCAAAGGAAAAATGAACCAAGTTGGATAGTAATTCTGAAAAGTGCATCTTATTGGGTATATGGATGGTTTAAAAGGTTATAAGCTTTAGAACCTAGTAACAAGGAAGGTTGTGTACAACCGAGATTTGGTGTTCAGAGAGGTGAAAGATGTTATTAAACATGAAGTCCAACCGAAGGAACCCGAGAAGATAGAGTTTGACCTAAAGGAGGAAGAATCAGACTCTACAGCAAAGGAGGAATTAGAAGATGAAGAGCCACAAACTTTGGATGTGAGAAGATCAGTTCGAGAAAGAAGGCAACCAGAAAGGTATAGTCCATCTGCTTTCTGTTCAAATTTTGCTTTATCTATTACTGATGATGATCCCAGAACTATGAGGGAAACAATAGATTTAGAAGATGGAACAATCTGGAAAGAGGCAATGGTTGATGAAATGGCATTTTTACACAAAAATGAGGCTTGGGATCTGGTGGAGTTGCGGGATGGAAGGAAACCCATTGGCAGAAAATGGGTGTTCAAGAAGAAGAGAAATGCAGAAGGAAAGGTGGAGAAATATGAAGCTCGGTTGGTAGCAAAAGGTTATTCCTAGGTACCGGGAATTGATTTTGGTGATATTGTTTCTCCTGTTGCCAAGGTAACTTCTATTAGATTATTTTTATCTGTTGCTATTGCTTTTGATTTTTAGGTAGAACAGATGGATGTGAAGACAAAATTTCCTCACGGCGATGTGGAAGAGGAAATCTACATGAAGCAACCTGAAGGCTTTGCAGTGAATGGTAAGAAAGAACTAATATGCAAGTTAAAGAAGTCTCTGTATGCGTTAAAACACTCACCAAGGATGTGGTATCAGAAATTTGATACATTTATACGGGGACTTGGCTTCACCAGAGGAAAAGCAGATCACTGTGTGTATTTTAAATTAATTGGTGAGCGTGCTATTTATTTGGTCTTGTATGTGGGTGATATGTTGCTAGTTCAAAATGACAAAGAAATTATCCAAGATTTGAAAACCCAATTGTCCTCCAAATTCGACATGAAAGATGTTGGTGTTGAAAACTATATTTTGGGCATGGAAATTAAAAGAGATCAGGAAAAGAGGAAGCTCCGGTTAAACCAGAGGAATTATGTCGAGACAATATTGTAGAGATTTAATATGCAGGATAATAAACCGGTGAAGGTTCCTCTTCCTATAGGTGTAAAGTTATCTGCTGAATAGTGTCCCAAGATACAAGAAGATGAAGAGGACATGTCCCGTGTTCCGTATACAAGTGCAGTCGGTAGCCTGATATATGCCATGGTATGTACTAGACCAGACATTGTACATGTAGTGGGAGTATTGAGAAGGTTTATGTCAAAACCAGGAAAGGATCATTGGACAACAGTGAAGTGGGTTTTCAGGTATTTGTGTGGCACTAGTGATTATGGTTTGTGCTACCAAGGAAGACCAGTACTGGACAAAGTGTTGGATATTCATGGCTTTGTTGATGTAGATTGGGCTGGAAATCTGGATCAGAGAAGATCTACAAGTGGGTATTTGTTTAACCTATTTGGAGGTGCAGTCAGTTGGATGAGTAAGAAACAATTTGTAGTGACACTATCAACTACAGAGGCAGAATACATGGCATCCACTCATGCAAGCAAGGAAGCAGTTTGGTTACAGAGATTGTGTTCATGTATAGAGTACAGGGAGCTATAAGGATAGACTGTGACAACAAAAGTGCAATTTTCTTGGAAAATAAACTTGCATATCATTAAAAGACAAAGCACATTGATGTTCAGTATCACTTTGTGAGGGATATGACAGAAGACAAAAAGTTGTTGCTAGTAAAGGTGGGCACTTTGAAGAATACTGCAGATGCATTGACAAAATCTGTGAGCTCTGAGAAGTTCTCTTGGTGTAGAGAAACAATGGGAATTGAAGGGCTAGAGAATGACTAAGCTCTCTTGTGGCCCACTATGGAAAGAAAACAACAAGTGGGAGAATGTTGGGTTGTGTTATATTCTTTGCACAACTAGCCCACGTAGTTAACTGGGGGGTTAGAGGAGGGAGGAGCCCCCCCTTCGTTGTGTGAATTGTGTAGCGAAGGGGTCATAGGGTGTTTGAGGGGTGAAGATAAGCCCACAATATGGGGTCTGGGGTAGTGCCCCGAAAATTTTTGGTTTTGGAACCTATGTTAGGTTGGTTGGACCCACCTATGGTTTTGTGCATGATTTTCACACATGTTTTTGGACGCGATGATTTTTAGTCCATGGTTTTGGACGCGATGTTTAGTCCATGGTATTGGATGCTTCAGCATGTATAAATATGTATTATAACATTGAAAGGAACATAATAAAAAACCATGCTGGTAGTCTTGGCTTTGGGATCTAGGGGAAAATATTCGTGTATATGTGTTGTATGTGTTATGCTCTCGAATTGTTTATTTTATGTGCTTTAGAATTTGTATGTAGATAACTTTGGTACGGGGTGAAAACCTACAGAAAACACAGAAAATCTCGCTCCGATCACTCATGCCGGACATCAAACTTTATATGATCAAGCATATAATCATCGTCGGGTCCAACTCTCACCTCTCCGCTAACTACATTACCCCCGGGCTCCGTCGATATGTGATATGCAATGGGGCTTCCGGACCCAATATATATATACATTGTGGTTGATAAAACCATTTGGTCCAGCAGATGGAAGCACACTATATGTACTTGAGGTTTGGTACAAGGCCGATAGTGATAAGCGATTAACACACACACACACACACACACACACACACACACACACATATATATATGCTTAATAGGGTCTGACAAACAGAGGTGCACTATTTATACACATAGCTTTAGGGCTGGGCTGATAGCGATATGTGATGGGGCTTTGGACTAGAAATGTATACATTTGAGTTAATAAAATTCATTCTATCTGGAAGCCATGAATGCCTTGTGTTATTTACAATGGGTCCAAAAGGGTTTACGCCTGTTTTGTGGAGTATTTTTGTTATGAGGAATTATGATGAAAAAAAAGGACGCAATGGAATATTTTGTGAGTTAAGTGCACCAACGATTATGATAAGGGTGGGGGTGATTGTTTGTGTGGGCATAAGTGTGTCATGCATGCTTGTGAAGATTAAAAGGTCCCGATGAAGGGAGTGAACAAAGAGCTACATTGTGTCATGAATGAACCATTGCAATGGAGGTTTATTCAATGGATTGGCCATCAGGCATGGAAAATCTAACTCAACAAAGAGTTAACATCCCTGTGATAAAATAGATCATTCTAACAAATGAGGGATCAAACTTCTAGGGTACCCATTCAAAAATTGCTATCAAAGCATGTTTTAATAGGGTGGTAGTTGTGGCCACAACAAATGGCGAACCGGTAGGTGAACCAGTTATCTCTATTTCCAAATAACCTTTAGATCAATAAAACATCAAGATGTTAAGATAAACTTGAAATGCAAACTATATAGATGGACAAGCATGGGTTCCACTTAAACATTAACTGTTTCAAGAGGGATAGAGACAAATAGCTTCTACTTACTGAAATGATTTTGACAGGCATTCTCCAATGGCAGTATTATGGGGTTTATTGACCTTCCTTTACCTATTTCCTATTTTCAAAAATCCCTTTGGGGCCATCATTGGTCTGTTCATACCTATTTAGGTGTGTACCTCAGCTCTTAATTTCTCATCAGGATTAATGTAGACATGTTTTTCTTGCACTTTATATGAGAATTTCAGTGCTATGTTTTCATTGGTTGAATCGGGCACAATCATGGATCATGCCATATTTTTAAACCACATAAGAAATGTTGGGCTTGTTGTGTCAACTAGTACTCTAAGCCCAGCAATAGTCCTTACTCTAATCGGCTTCCCAAACAACCTGTCCTTCTAGATTGGAACAAGGACTTGACATTTCATTTCTTTTTAGATAAGTCCTTCCCATTTCAAGCAGAAGGACTAGAGCACAATTATATTTGCCACAGGGTATGAGACAATGAGCTTAGCCCATGAAAGGATGTTTACTTGTGAGTAATAGGTATTAGACCATTTAGTGTGGTGGATGGGACCAATGGAGAATGACTGTAAACCTTACAAGAAAGTATAGGCTAGGTATGAGTGGGATTTATTTAAATGCAGCATTCTTCCATGCCAATCCAGCTATAGTTACATAATTTTTATTTTATAAATATGCCCCTACATGCTCTAGATATCCAAGTTATCAACAAATCTCACATGGTTCCCAACAAATGCCAATGAGGGGTTTTGGTTTACATTCCACTGTTGATTCTCAAGTGCTGATGGGTTGATAGAAAGTTTGTTTTATTTGCGGGGAAATGATGGATTCAGGAACAACCGAATCATCAGAAAGTTAATGAGGAAGGGAAAGGCTGAGGGTAGTGAATGAGGGCAAATATGAAAGGTAGAACGAGACTAGAGTACTACAATCAACTGGTTGAAAAGGAGTGTAATTCAAAATAGCAGGAAAATAGGCTTGGCAGTGTTAGGATTTGAAGAAACTCTCCTAGGTTGTAGCTAGGAGATGCCTGGTAACATATAAATTCAACTACTATTGTAGGTTTAATGGAAGGAATGATGGTTTGGTTCAAGCCGGATAACCACTTTCACTCTGTTTCACTCAAGACATGTGTGAACATCCTTAGACTACAATGCTTTACACCACCAATGCTCATAGTTTCAGATGTTAGGTGAATATGGAGAATACTGACCACACCAGTAGATGCACAAGACCATGTGATGGTCGGCTGCAAATAGTAAAGAAACCTGTAAATATAATCTATTAATGCAAGGATAGGATGACAAATCTCCTGCATTAGATAGAAATAAACCTGAGCAACCTATTCAGTGATGCAATGAATACTTTAACACAGAGTTAACATGGTAGTTATCTATTGCTAAAGACCATGAGCTCAAGAATACAACATATCATGCATGCGCTTAAAATAAAAATAAAATGGACAATGAGCAATTAACAGCGAAAGAAGCTTGTATTAGCTGAAAATGAAGATGAGACGCTGCAAGTGACAAAATGTCTACAGTCTCAAGATGTTGAACCTCACATCAAATGCCAACCCTGATCACATCTTGCTTCTAGATATTTATAAGTTTACAATACTAAGGCACTTGGCCATTTAGGTATGGAGGGGTCATAATTGACCACCAACCACATTTAACTGCCTGATGGAGTCTCTAAACGATGTTACTTGCTTCAGTGGGTGAACCCGATATGTTCACGTGTTGTGTTGTCATTTTAGGTGGTTAGAGTGCTCGTATCAGTGGAGTCCATGACTGATAAATTCAGGTAAAGAGTCATGCTTGTCCTTTTCTCCCTTGACCATGCTTTCTATTAAATATGGTTGTTAGGAGTCTGACAGTGACTGATGCTGGCATAGCTGGTCATCTTCTTCTTCGGGCAAATAGAATGGTTAAGGACGTGGAATGCATGGGCAAATGGATAGTCAAGAGGAGAGAGAAGGATGACCATCATATTGGGGAAATGGATGGTAGAGATGGCTCGACAGAGGCTATCGGTCGAGGGGAGGGTGTGGTGAGTTAGATCCATTGGATCTTCAGCAGACAAATAGGACGGTAATTGGGTAGCGGAGTTGCACAAGCGTTTAACGGGTCAAGGTAGATTGGTCGAGCAATAATGGTATTCAGCACACCACTTTCAAGTCTTAAGTGGTAAAAGCCTGGGGTCATGTGATTCCATTAAGCAATCGACACGTAGCGGTAGATGAGAGAGAAAAACCGCTCTCATCATGTGCTCACACTTGATTAAGTTGACGGTGTGATGACCGCAAAGATCATCAGATCTTGGTGGAAATGATCTAACGGTGGGGAGTGGTAGAATGGGTCACCTTTATCGGATGCGATGGGAGCCGTTAGATCAAGGTGGGGTGATTAATGACGGGGAAGCAGTGAGAGGTTTATGAGAGCATGAGGGCATATGGGTAAGGTTTTATGGTGGGTTTAGGGATTTGCACTTGGAGCCAGGGCCCAAAGGGACTTTTTTGGGTTTTTAGAAGGCTTATTCAAGGAATGGGAAGGGTTTAGAGGTGAGCAAGGTGAAGGAAGAAAGAGAAAAGTGACCATTGTGATCTCCCTCTGGACACAACCAATAGACCATGCTCCTTTCTGACCTTAGAACATCAGCGCTGCATAGTAGAGCTAACACTGACTCCTTCTGGGGATGAAAGCATCCCTGTGAGGCTTCAAGAACCACATACCACTACCTTACATACAAATACAATATCAACAATAATTCCTAGTGTTCCATTGGGCATGGAGTCTAATTAAGCCTAGACTGAAACTTGTAAAAAGGACATATTTACAATGTTGAGGCCTAAAAATCCTTAAACACATTAAACTTTCAAAAACCCACCCATTGATTGGGCTATCAAAATTGTTTCTCCTTCCAAACTCTATAGCATGAAAGTATTGTTTTCCTGGACCTGAGCGATGATGAATGATCCTGTACATAGAGCATTGAATTTACCAAGATCTCCCAGTGTTTCCTTCAGTGCATCCCATTCGAGAAAATAGTCACCACACTGAGAATTGACCCTTTCTGTCTGTTACACAAAAAATTGTCACCATGACTCTCTACAGTTTGTGTGAGTCCATCAACACTCATACATACCTCCTTTGCAAGTCTTAAAGCCTCAGCTCTTCATGTCTAGCCTTGAAAATGGGAGAAAGACCTTAAAAATATCTCAAATCCTGGTTTCGCACTTTATCCTAGCATTACCTATGGTGCCGCACCCAATGGTCATGTTTCCTACGAACCTGACCGCTCTGTATATTGAGTAATGGGTGCGAACCCCTGTAAAAGTTAAAAAGGCGTGAGTTCATTCTTAAAAACTCATCCTGGGTCACTTCTAGACACTTCTAGAAGGAATATTGTGCTGGCAAGTCCACTCCACCTTGATTCATCCATTCCATAACTAAGGGAGCTAAATCCATGATATGAGGTTCTTATCCCATTGAAGGAGGAACCTATCCCTTCAATGGTGGACCTGCAACTTCCTCCATTTGCACTATAAATTCATGCATTGGGCTGGTTGTAGGAGAGGTTGAAAGCTGAAGATTCTTGAGGGTAAATGTTGCTGCAAACTAGACTTCCTTTTTGAGCTTGTGAGAGGAGAGATCACATACCTTTCATGTCATTTGGGAAGTGAGTGAGACTTGTCAAAGTAGAGGAGACTCCTACTGAACCCTGTAAAGAACTTGTGCAACATCACGGTAAAGGTTGTAAGGTTCTTTTATTTATAAAGTTAATACAATCAAGTTTGTTTTTCTCAATGAACTGTCTCTAATGGTTTATTTTATGAGCTCCTTGATATTCATAATAAATATGTTTTATTATATGCAGGTATGCTTTGATGTGTGTTTGTTTGTGTATGCAGGTTATTAAAAAGGAACTGCTTGAAGCTGTTGGGATAAAATTGCTACAAACAAGTGTTGGACCGAGGTAGGGTCTATTACACCTCTTAGTGTTCATTTATGAATTGAAACATGTTTAGAGAAAAGTAGATTTTCTTGTACTCTTTGTTTCTAGATATCATTCGGTACTAGGGAGATCGGTCTTGTCCGCAAGAACAATTTATCCGGCCAACAAATTGGCGACTCTGCTGGGGACTGGTTTGGTTTGGTTTTTGATTTGTCTTTGCTTTGACTTGAGAAACTTAAGTTTTGGTTTTTGATTTTGCCTTGATGTGTGTGAGTTTGGGTACTTGTTAGATCCTGGTTGGATTTTTATTTTTTGAAATTTTGGAAGAGGACCGCACCTTCTGAGTTAGTTATAGTGCGGACTTGTCCGCACTGTTACAGTGTAACACAGAGCGGCACTGCACATGGCTCTACTGGGGGCCTGCGGACCCTGTCAAATGTTTGAAAAACCTAAGATCCATCTACCCAGTTAGGTTTAGTTTTTGTCCATAGCTGTTATTATATGCCCAGACCTGCACTTGTCTTGACAAAAGTTCCTTGTGAGTTAGTTTTCATTAGCATTCTCGTTTGACATGATTTTCTAAGAAGCTTTGCCTGTTGGATTGATTTTTGCTTGGTCTTCATAGTAGCTCAAAAGTCCAAAGCCTTAGAGCCTTAGATCACCCTGGTCTCTCTGGTCTTCTCGCTGAGTTTGACTAGCTTATGAAATCTATCCGTGAAGAGATCTAGATCCCATTTGTCTCTTTTACAAAACTTTGATAAAACTTGATTAAAAGTTTCGAATTTCATTTTTTATTAAAAAATAGTTGGATGTTTTTGATTAGTTTGCTGAGCTGAACAAATTGATCCTTAGTTAGCTGAAAGACTAAGCTGAGCATCCTCAAAAACATTTCAAGTTTCTTTTCAATCCATTTTTTGTTTAGATCTCAAGATTAGATCATAGTTTTGAGTTTTTCATAGAAATTATAGAAGCTTGTTGAAAAAATTGTTTTCAAAAGTTTTTTAGAGTTTTTCTAGAAATCTTAAAAGCTCTCTTAAAAGAATTGCTTATTCTTGCAGTTGTTGATTGTTGAGAAGCAAAGGGATTTTCCGCGAGTGTGATTAGTAGTCTTGTTTCTAAAGTTCTTTGAAAAAGACAAAAAAAAATTTCCTTTCAGTTGTATGTTAAGAGAAAGATTTGATTTTCAAAGCATTGCATTTTCAACTCTTCCTTAACTAGAAATTCATTGAAAAGGCAAAGGAATTGTTATCATCTTAGGTGCATTTTTTAGTCTTTTGGAGTCGAGTCTTCATACCATAAAGTTTCATCTCCACACCCATTAACTTAAGAAACAAGCAATAAAATTAACGCTTAATTAAAATCCATCTAGTAATATTTTTATTTTATAGGGATCTTTTCACCAACATAGCTTAGGCTAGTATCTTGGAGTAGGGGGTAATTAACTCTCCAAGATAGTTTAAACAAACAAGTAGTCGACCTTGCGGTAGGGAGAAATTCCAATTGTTACATCTATGCTCTGGGAAAGCTCCTCTTAAAGAAAAAGCATGAGATCATATCCAAACTAGTGTGGGAATCAATCCTTCCTCATTGGGAATGATAGAAGATATTCACGTATTAAAAACGGTAAACCTCGGATTGACCATTGTTGAGGAATCTGGGGTCACTTGTTGGTAAACCTTGGATTATGTCAAGGAGCCTTCAAGGGGATTGAGCTTGTTACTCTGCCCTTGCGTGCATATCGGATCATAGACTGTTCCCCTAGTATATTTGTTTCCGTTGGTGACCTTAGTGACCATCATCTTTAGGATTATTTCCTAGGTGACGGTGGAGGGAAGATCCCACTGTAGCTGGAGCAGACGTCGACTAGGCTCACTTGGACTCTCTGGTGGGTTATCTTCGCTCGAGACGGTTATAGTGGAGAAACTTGTGCCAATCTGTTTCATTAAGCAGGTTGTTGAAGTAATTGTTCCAGCCGCCATTTCTGTATTGAATTCTGTGACGTTGGATTTCATCACCAACTAGTGTTTTCGATCCAGAAAGATATTGTTTGTGTGTGGTTTGATCTCCTAGATTTATTAGGTGTGTACTTCAAATTGTTTGGTTCTTTAGAGACTTTAGGTGATTTTCTTGAGATTTTCTTTGTTTTCGTGTGAAGTAATTAAATAATTAATCGTGGCTGAATTACCGAGACAATCCCGTCGACTGTGGGGGTAGCCTCCCGAATTTACACCAAGTCAACTTGAAGGGCTGTGAGCCCTTGTCACACTTAGTGAAAGTAGGGTTGGGTCGCCAGAGGCCGGAGAGTCTTCATAAATAATACATCCTGATCATATAGTGCAAGAAACAGAACATATTTCTGAATCGATTTGATTTTCTGAGGTTACTGGTACTATCACTCCTACTAGCTCATTAGCCAAAGAACCTGAAATCTCTGAACCTAAGACTAAACCTGCTGCTACTCCATTTTTAGGATTTGCTTCTCCTGTAAGTTCGAGTCTGAAAGAAGGTATAAGCATCCCTGAAAATCAACCGACTATCGAGCTTAGGGAGCGTGAATCCATTTTCTACAATACCATTAGAGGTGACACTAGGTATATTTCGCTGACCAATTTCTTAGAAAATCCAGGTCTTGCGTCTTCACCACCTCGATTTCCTTTCCATCCAACACCTAGAGGTTATTATCCTCCTTTGAATATGTCGAGATAGTCATCCTTGTTTTCTCAGATGCCAGAAATTTTTTTACATAGCGGTCCTTCTGTTCCTTCTGGGTATCAGTCTTTATCTAGTACGTTTTCAAGAGCATCTCCTCAACCCACTGATTACACAGTATCTCTTGGTCATAATGGAACTAAACTGTTAAGTGTCGAACAAATTCTTATGATGTTTGGTACTACTCTTGATCCACAACCTCAAGGTAGTTCACTACCGTCTGGAGGACAACCTCAAGGATAGTATGTCCCTACGGGACAATATTTTTCTCATGGTCAACCCCAGTATCAATATGTACCTCAAGGTCAACCCCTGTACCAATATGTGCCTGAAGGTCAATACCAGCCTCAAGGTCAGTACCAACCCCAAGGTCAGTACCAACCGGAAGGTCAGTACCAACCTCAAGGTCAATACCAACCTCAAGGTCAATATCAACCTCAAGGTTTTCAGCCACCTTCAGGTCAATCATTTGTTCAAGGACCCAGAAATGTACTGTATGATTATCAATCTTACACTCAACCTAGTTTTGGTCCTCAATATGCTCAACCTGTTATGGGTCCATACCCCAGAATCAACGTGGTGTGGGATCAACGGACTCCGCAACCCAATGTGCAGTTGTCATCTCAATCTGGACAGTCTTTTGTTTCTAGTTCACCCCAGCAATCTATCCAGCCTACTACTCAAACTGCTACACCTAGGGTAGCTCATCAGTCTGGGCCTACTTCACCTTGAACTCCATCCAAAACGTCTACTGCAACTGCTGCAACCTCTATTCAATCCACTCCACCCATTTCTGGAGTATCAGTGGCTCCAGTTTCTACTGCTCTTGTATCAACTCCTCAGGCCTCTTTACCCCAATCTGGACCTCCAATCGAGACTCTGGTTTCCATGTCTGTAGGACAACTTGGGCCTAGTACAGTTGTCACAAGTCAACCCCAATTTACTTATCAACCGTACCAGGGGCAGTACCAATTCGGCCCTGCTGTGCAGAACCTGGCTTATCAGTATCAACCGTACCCTGGGTATACGTATCAACAACCTCAACAACCCTAGTATGGTCTAGTTAATCCTGGTTTTCCAAGAGGATATAATATCCCAAATGCAAATCTGATACCCAATTATCCTGGATATCCTCCTCCTGGGGCTGGTCTTATGACCCCAAGTTTTTGGGATCCGAACCGTTAGTTACCATTTATAGCAACTTGGGATTTGCCTGACTTGTCGTGCCTTACGAATGATCCCATTAATTATCTTCCATTTTGGCCGCCAATGCCGAATAAGTTGCCTAGAGATATACTAATGTTTAAGGGGAAGTTAGGAGAAGAGCCATCTAATCATGTGATGACTTACCATCTCTGGTGTGCATCAAATTTGACTATAGATGATTCAATTCATCTTCGTCTTTTTCAACGCACTTTGATTGGCCTTGCAACGAAGTGGTACATTGAGTTGCCACGAGGCTCTTTTTACAATTTTAGTCAATTAGCCACTTCCTTCCTTACTCATTTTCAGCTACCAGTCCGATATGACAATGGCATGAAATTATTAACTTCATTAAAATAGTCGATGTCCACATATATTTCCGACCATATTCATGAATGGTGGCGTCGATGTCGTTTAGTGAAATTTTTTATCTCGGACCAAATTTTGGCAGAATGGTTTGTAAAATCGTTATTACCCAAAATAACTAAAGATGTAGCCAAGTTAGGAGTGGTTACCGAAGAGCAAGTAATTGCTCAAGCTCAGTACCTTGACTTTTTTTATACGTAGTCTAGTATGTTACATGAGAAAATCCCCGAACTTCCGAAAAGAAATCAAATAGCTGCACCTCCCTTAGTGTCTCATGTCGCTGATGGTATGATTGGTACAATTAATACCAAGAGTAAGAAGAAATCCTCCAAGAATTCTTCTCCTATTATAACTTTACCAGATTTCCCGAAGGGAGAGTCTTCACCTGAAATTTTTGCCGATGTTCATGTCGTAGAATCATCTACGACCAAATCAAAATCTAACGGTAAGAAGCAAGGCAAGAAGAAGAATAAGAAAAACTCAAAGGAGAAATCTGATGAACCTGAATCTACTGACAAGAAATGTAAACCTCACTATCCTTGTCTCATCTGCGATGAGGAGCATTTTACAAGAGATTGTCCACATCGTGCCGAGGTTGCAAAAATCATCAAAGGTTCGCAAACACCTGCTGTTTTGAAGGATCCTTTTCCAAGTCAAAACATTAAGATGATAGGTTCTTCCTTTAATGCCTCGGAAGAGACCATAGTGATGATTTCACATGTAAGGATTGTGACACGATCGCAAGATTATGGAAGTAAGAGTCCTCTTGGTGGTAAGGCAGCATAATCTTCTAATTCCAATCCATCAACCTCAGCTTCGTCTGGTTCCGATCCACTACAAATCGAGAAACCCAATCATGACTTAGTAAACAAACCACCCACTAAGGTTATACTTTGAAAGTCAGCTTTCAATCGACATGTGAGAGCTGCTCAGAACTATAACATTGTTAACGATTTAGTTGTTTCACCTTCAGCAATGTCAGCTTAGGAAGTGCTACAATCTTGTCCAGCATAGCGTAAAATGCTATTGTCCGCTATAGGAACTATTGATCTTCGGGACTCGAACCTCATAGTCTTCAATTTAGAAAATAGTACACCTCATTTACCTCATCAACTGGTTTTCCAGATTCCAGTGTTAGTCAAAAACAGTTCTTTTTTTAGGATTGTGATTGATGAGGGAGCTTCCATGTGTATTATGTCGATACAGTGCTGGAAAACCCTTGGTTCTCCTACACTTAATCAATCTTCGATGATTCTTAAGGCCTTTGATGGCTGAGGGTTTCATCCTTATGGAATTTTGAAAGACTTACCTATAGGGGTTGAAGGAAAAATTGTTAATCTAGATGTGGAGGTGGTTTTCCCCTCTAGATTACAACCTTCTTTTGGGTCATATCTGGTCTTATGCCATGACTGCTGTTGTTTCATCGGTTTTTCGGCTTATTAAGTTCCCACACAATGGAAAGATTATTACAATAGATCAGTTAACTTACTTTTCGTCCGACCCATCCTCTACTGAGAGTATTCAACATGTTGGTAAAACCGCTATCCCTTATAAGGACGTTGGAGTAGGATTAGTTAAAGATTCGGGTTTACTCGGAACTTTTTCATTTCCTCCTCCCAACGTACTATCTCCTTTTGCAACCATTCATATGATTTCATCAAAATCCATAATTCTTGACAATCCTTGGATCGTTCCGATTCCAAGGTGGACTCTCTTGGCGATGCCATGCCTTTGAGTCCCTTTAAAGTTGCTTATCAGGCAGTACAGTCATTTTCCGACTCAAGTTCAACCAGCGTTGATCTAGTGAATGCGATCCATGGAAAATCACTTTCACTCTCAACCTCAGAGTCAACAAACTTTTCAGAAACAGTTCACATGGATGAACAAATTCGGGAACTGTTGTCTGTTGATGCATTACCATGGGAAGATCTTCATCATCGGTCTTCGTTTTTACCTGAGATTGATCATTTTGAAAATGATTTTTCATCTATTTTTACCACTGAATATGTCAAAGAACCACAAAATCCATTGAAACATCCTAATTCTGAACAAAACTTAGCCAATATTTTTCGAATGGTTCCTATTGACATTTCAGTGAAACCTAGGATTGTTGAAAACATTCACATATGTGCTTCTTGTACAGACACTGAAGTCAAAACATATAAAGCTCTATTTCAAGAATTCTGTGACGTGTTTGCCTGGTCCTAAGAAGAAATTCTAGGAATTGATCCTTCAATTGTTGTTCATGAGATTAAAACCTACCCAGATGCTAAACCCGTCCGACAACGGTTGCGTCAGATACACCCACGAAAAGTTGCTGCCATCCAGACAGAAGTTGAAAAATTACTTAAAGCAGGTTTCATTTATCCAATTCCTCTGACATATTGGGTATCAAATATTGTTCCAGTTACTAGAAAACAAGGGATGATAAGAATATGCATCGACTATAGGGATATTAATCGTGCTTGTCCCAAGGACAATTATCACACACCCTATATCGATCAAATTATCAATGATTGTGCCGGTAGTGAGATTTTCTACTTTATGGATGGCTTTTCCGGTTATAATCAAATTAACATTCTACCTACTGATCAACCAAAAATGGCATTCATCTGTCCATGGGGGACATTTGCTTATTGCAAGTTACCTTTTGGATTGAAGAAAGCTGGAGAAACTTTTCAAAGGGAAATGTCTTATGCGTTTCATGACATCAAGCACATTGTGCTGCCTTATCTTGATGATTTACCAACTCATTCATTACGCAGAGCTGACCATCTCACTCACTTATGAGCAATTTTCATGAGATGTAGGCATTATCTGATTAGGTTGAATCCGCACAAGTTTGTTTTTAGTATAGAAACGGGTCGGTTACTGGGATTTGTTGTATCCAAAGTCGGCATTCATGTCGATCCTTCGAAGGTCAAAGCCATCATCAAGTTACCACCTCCTTCAACACTTCGCCTACTCGAGAGTTTGCAAGGGAAAGCAAACTTTTTATGTCCTTTCATTCCTAACTATGCCGAGATTACAAAAGGTTTCACCCGGTTGTTGAAACAAAACACTCCATTCTTTTGGGAAAAGATAGCTAACAAATCTTTTGATGCACTTAAACATGCGTTGACCCATGCGTCGTTATTGCATCCTCCCAACTACAACCAGGATTACTTCTTGTACCTTGCCGCTTCCCATTCCACCATTGGGATGGTTTTAGTTCAACAGGATGAATTTGAAAGTGAACATGTGATCTATTAT
>APFE031344480.1:0-20098 GCA_000404065.3 Pinus taeda | reverse complement strand
GTTTTAGTAAAATGTCAACCAGAACAACTAGGCAGTCTCCTCCCCACAATCTAATATTGCAATTTTATCCCAAGTTTCAGTTTTGGAATAATAGAGCTACTAGCTGAGTACATAACGATGCCATAACGCACATCATTGACATATGGTTGAATGTGCAAACTGCTTCGTGGTCAGATATCATAATCTGAATATACTGCTCCCAAGCAAATCACTTTGAATTCCCGATTATTGTAAACCGGGCTTAGGAAATAAACCAAACAACCACATTTTTATCACATATTAATCTGAATTTAACAGATTAGAGGGCACAATTTTTCCAGTATAATAAGAGCAATCTTTACGGTTTAAAATAAGAAAAACATCATAAACTAGTAAACAACACTAGGTATTACTTATACTTGCCAAAGTGAAAAAGTTGAACTAGCTGATTATAGTTCTACTAGGATAGAGGTTCGAAACTGTGGTGCAAGAACTGATAAGAGATTTTGCTATAAACACTGGCACGAGGGTTTCAAAAAAAAAAAAAAAATTACAGACTACGAGATTAACTTGTCCTTGTTCATCGGTGGACTATGAAATCTTTGCACCAGAAAATCATTTATACCCGACTTGGCTTTTGTGACTACTCGATTGCTTTAAAGTTATCCTATGCAGTAAACTCGTATGATCAAACATTAGGTTCTCTGATAGCCTGCCTAGCAATTCTGTTCAGTTCATTACTTCAAATCCTTGAAAGGAAATTCTAAAAAACCCTACACAGATTCGACTCTGGTAAGATAATTGTACCAAAATTCTGAGAAGCATTTAAATAAATCTTGATACACATTATTTTAGTAATACAGCAACAAGTACACTATAAGCTATGGAGAAGCATTACCTATAACCATATGTATGACAAAGAATGCAGTTGTTTCTTACTTCCAGGACTTGTTGCTCCAGGACATGATGGTACCTGTAACAGGCATCTGCCACTGCACCATATGTTTCACTGTCATTCTGAAATCCATTTTGTTAAGCTTAGTTCAATTGGCTAGTTACAAAATAAATCATAGTTGAGCTTCTATACTTAGCCTAACACCATGGTGTTTTAGTAAAATGTCAACCAGAACAACTAGGCAGTCTCCTCCCCACAATCTAATATTGCAATTTTATTCCAAGTTTCAGTTTTGGAATAATAGAGCTACTAGCTGAGTACATAACGATGCCATAACGCACATCATTGACATATGGTTGAATGTGCAAACTGCTTCGTGGTCAGATATCATAATCTGAATATACTGCTCCCAAGCAAATCACTTTGAATTCCCGATTATTGTAAACCGGGCTTAGGAAATAAACCAAACAGCCACATTTTTATCCCATATTAATCTGAATTTAACAGATTAGAGGGCACAATTTTTCCAGTATAATAAGAGCAATCTTTACGGTTTAAAATAAGAAAAACATCATAAACTAGTAAACAACACTAGGTATTACTTATACTTGCCAAAGTGAAAAAGTTGAACTAGCTGATTATAGTTCTACTAGGATAGAGGTTCGGAACTGTGGTGCAAGAACTGATAAGAGATTTTGCTATAAACACTGGCACGAGGGTTTCAAAAAAAAAAAAAAAATTACAGACTACGAGATTAACTTGTCCTTGTTCATCGGTGGACTGTGAAATCTTTGCACCAGAAAATCATTTATACCCGACTTGGCTTTTGTGACTACTCGATTGCTTTAAAGTTATCCTATGCAGTAAACTCGTATGATCAAACATTAGGTTCTCTGATAGCTTGCCTAGCAATTCTGTTCAGTTCATTACTTCAAATCCTTGAAAGGAAATTCTAAAAAACCCTACACAGATTCGACTCTGGTAAGATAATTGTACCAAAATTCTGAGAAGCATTTAAATAAATCCTGATACACATTATTTTAGTAATACAGCAACAAGTACACTATAAGCTATGGAGAAGCATTACCTATAACCATATGTATGACAAAGAATGCAGTTGTTTCTTACTTCCAGGACTTGTTGCTCCAGGACATGATGGTACCTGTAACAGGCATCTGCCACTGCAAAAACATGAGGACTTAGCTCTCCAAAAGCAGCACCTTTATATTGTTCCATCATACGGGTATCATACAAGTGTGGAAGTTTTTTGAAAGGATTGACAGCATTCAATATATTCCCTGTCTATGTCTGTCAATAAGATGTTGTTCCATTAGACCAGAATAGCTTTAGGTAGTTCTAAAGTGCCATTGTAGTAAAACAGGAAGGTACTTCTCAAAAGTATCCAAAACACTAAACGTGTTAGTTAGAAAGAAGCACAGCAAAGCAGGCCCCTTACATAAATTTTATCAAGATCAAATCTAGCATACAAATTTTGTAGAACACGTGGCTCATGCAAATAGGCAAGTTTCGTCATGTCGTCTAGCCCCGCAGAAGGTGCTTCTGCATCTTTTGGATAAATGGTTGACAAATGAGCCACGACCTGAATAGAGAGCACATCAATTGTTATTGCTAATCATCCTTCCATCATTTTCATAATACTTGTAAGTTGTAAAAGAGATATGCACTAGAAATACAGTGGGACATTGAAATTTCTATCACACCAGAACTATACAAGGCTGATGGGAATAGTAAAGAAACTTATTGGTATTAATATTTTCACAAAACACCATATTTTCTTACAAAGAATTTGCAATTAATTAAACAGACAAGCCTTGAGTTGACCATCACTTCTGCCTGCTGACAACTCCAGTATGTGACACATAAAAACGACAGTTGATCGACCATTCTTTCTACCAGCATAATCTAGCTCACCATAGTTTCTTATGACAATTTGCTTCTTGGGATAGAAATGTGTGACACAATGATCTAGTATTTTCCAAAATCTTCTAACAATGCAATGCTTCCCAGTATGGTTATCTGGGAAAACCAAGGGAAAAAAATGCAGTGAATTAGAACTTGGGCTCTGCTCATGCAATAATTTCAAGATCGCTATTGCACCGGTGGTCTTTACAAAGCCAGCAATAGAATCGAGCACTTTATGGCACTTTAAGCAATTGCTTCCAGATCCTTTTGATAAACCCTAGCAGTGAAAAAAAGGTTCTGCAAAAGAGACAATTAGGCAAAACAAAACCCCAGAAAAACATATCAACGAATGTTGGAATGCAACCCTACATTGATGCAACAATTACTAAAACTAAATAGAACTTGGGGTCTATTTAAAGGATTAAACTAAAATTAATGAAACATCAATTTTAATATTAATGAATTGTTGTATAAGTTGCTTCCAGATCCTTTTGATAAACCCTAGCACTGGGAAAAAGGTTTTGCAAAAGAGACAATTAGGAACCACATTGAAACAATGATAATTTCTCTCTGGATCAGAGACCTGACAAACACGAGAAATTTCTAGAAGGTACATCCTCAGAGCAGCTCCTGATATCTTTCCATTTTTGTCGAATTGGAGTTCAACAAATTTGCCAAAACGACTGCATCACAGATGCTTTTCTATCAGATGAATCATGAGATATACAAGCACCATATGTTTCACTGTCATTCTGAAATCCATTTTGTTGAGCTTAGTTCAATTGGCTAGTTACAAAATAAATCATAGTTGCGCTTCTATGAGTCACCTGGAATTGTTGTTTTTGACGGTTTTTGAATTACCAAAAGCTTCAAGAATGGGATTTGACTGTAGACATAACCAGTACACATTATTTTAGTAATACAGCAACAAGTACACTATAAGCTATGGAGAAGCATTACCTATAACCATATGTATGACAAAGAATGCAGTTGTTTCTTACTTCCAGGACTTGTTGCTCCAGGACATGATGGTACCTGTAACAGGCATCTGCCACTGCAAAAACATGAGGACTTAGCTCTCCAAAAGCAGCACCTTTATATTGTTCCATCATATGGGTATCATACAAGTGTGGAAGTTTTTTGAAAGGATTGACAGCAATCAATATATTCGCTGTGTATGTCTGTCAATAAGATGTTGTTCCATTAGACTAGAATAGCTTTAGGTAGTTCTAAAGTGCCATTGTAGTAAAACAGGAAGGTACTTGTCAAAAGTATCCAAAACACTAAACGTGTTAGTTAGAAAGAAGCACAGCAAAGCAGGCCCCTTACATAAATTTTATCAAGATCAAATCTAGCATACAAATTTTGTAGAACACCTGGCTCATGCAAATAGGCAAGTTAGCCCCGCAGAAGGTGCTTCTGCATCTTTTGGATAAATGGCTGACAAATGAGCCACCACCTGAATAGAGAGCACATCAATTGTTATTGCTAATCATCCTTCCATCATTTTCATAATACTTGTAAGCTGTAAATGAGATATGCACTAGAAATACAGTGGGACATTGAAATTTCTATCACACCAGAACTATACAAGGCTGATGGGAATAGTAAAGAAACTTATTGGTATTAATATTTTCACAAAACACCATATTTTCTTACAAACAATCTGCAATTAATTAAACAGACAAGCCTTGAGTTGACCATCACTGCTGCCTGCTGACAACTCCAGTATGTGACACATAAAAACGACAGTTGATCGACCATTCTTTCTACAAGCATTTGTCCATAGTGATGACAACTGCTCAGGAGGCTAGATTAAGTGATATAAGTACTTAACCGTACTCAAAATCCTGTGCCTTCTTAAAGTACATCTGATTTATGATTTAGTACCACATGGACCACAACACACCTGAGCCAATGGCAGTGCGAAATAGCAGTTCAACAAGCAATAAGACAAAATTACGAGGACAGTAAAAGGATGCATCTTGAAAAAGCTACCAAATTAGGATATTGCAATATCAAAGGTTAAACAAAATCCTCATGGAGATGTTGTATGACAATTTTATTAAATCTCTCCCCCTCAAACACGAGTCACTTAGTTTTTTAAATGACTACTTGGTTCAAAATAGTAATGTTGAATGACTAATTAGAGAAGAAGGCAGTTAGTTCTTGAATAATTAAGAACTAAAGATCAATAAATAAGTAGTTCGAAAAAGTAATCAGATAAGAAAAGAAACAAGTTCCAAAACAGTGATAAGAATACAAATATATTACATGGATATCCAGGTCTTGAATGACAACTGAGCTCCAAACAAGAATTCTTCACCAAAAATTCATAGTTCCAGTTCTTCTTGAGCAGCAGGTTACAAACGGTAAAATAAAGGTTATCTTGATTGACAACTGAGCTCCAAACAAAAATTCTTCGACAAAAATTCATAGTTCCAGTTCTTCTTGAGCAGCAGGTTACAAACGGTAAAATAAAGGTTACAATGGTAAAATAAGTCATTCTCTACGCACAATGACATCCGAACTATCTAACAGGAAGCTGTTGTGTACATGGAAATCTCGTAAGCTGTACGTGACATCAGTACTGTCTTCTAGATATTTGTCATATGTCAGTCCTGTTAGAGATGGACAAAGCTCCAAAAGCAAATTGCCTTTTAGGATGCACTTGTGCTGAACATTTCCTTCTGTTTGGATGACATAATGCAATTGTAAACAGCGTTGGTATGTTGTTAACTCTTGACACGTGGAACAGTTAAGTTGATCTGCGGAAACTGTTCCAAATGTGTCTGCTGGAACAGAGCAGTTGTTGCAGATTATGACAAATGGGTCTGCATGTATATCTGCTATGGTTAACATTCCTTTGACCTGCTTCATGTTGAAGTACAGTTTTAAGGTTTGATATTTTAATAAAAAATTAAATATTGTAATAAAAAAATACTACAAAGACGATATATGAAAGATGATAATTTAGGAGAATAGGTTGCAGTGGAGTTTTAGCATTAGATCTTGTAATAAAAAAGATAAATTGGAAGAATAGCGAATAATTTAGCAAAACAACAAATAAAGAATTAGAAATTATATTTTGTGGACTAGGAAACAACCTTTGTTGTTGCCATTGCTAGTTTGCTCAGGTCTGCTAGTACTCTGTTCGATTTGACCGCTGTTATGAAAGTGGATCTGCATGTGCGTAGAGATGCGTGGGGTCCTCTGACAACATTTCGAAACAGCACCATTGGTGCTTCTTGTTTTGAAATTTGTTGTTGTATTAATTTGAAAATTGGCTTAAATGTATTGAAAAGATAAACCTGCATTGCAAAATGTAGGAAGGGTTAACACTAATGCAATGAAAAGATAAACCTGCATTGCAAAATGTACCAAGGGTTAACACTAATGCAATTGCTTCTAAGTAAATGTAAAAAGTATAAATCGTTGAGTTTGTATATACCGAATCTGTGTCTTTTTGACATTGGCCATCCTTGATATTTAGCACATATTGGCTACCTATTTCTTTAGCTGATGTTACAAGACCAGCTACTGTACCGATTGCAAATCCAGTTGTGTTTGTCAGTTGGCTAATAGTGGTTGTCAGTACAAATCTGTATTCTGTACACACTGCTGGGATAGTTTCTATGATACTTTTCTCATGTAAAACTAATATCCAGTTGCAGTCTGAATGGTCATAAACTGTTTTCGGGGAGACTTTAAAGTCTTTTATACAAATTCCTTGGCCAACTACAAGTTTCTGCTCGGCAGTAGGAATGAGATTATGTGGCACATTGAGTGTGATTGCGATATTGCCTTTGCTATCTACTAGGTCAGCGCGTAACAATTCGATGCCGCGTGCTTGATCAACAATTGTCTTATAAATAACAAGAACATCCCCGTGAAAGATTCTTCCTTGTTTGAGGCTTTTTAGCTCCTGTATTCTAATTGGAGCGCATAAATCATGACTCGAGCTTAGTTCAGATTGCTCTTCACCTTTTTGCCTGTAGAACAATATTAAAAAGAATCTGAATTACATAATCTGTAGAACAATATTAAAAAGAATCTGAATTAACATAATCTTTGTATTATGAAACTTTCTACAATATTAAAAAGAATCTGAATTAACATAATCTTTGTATTATGAAACTTGTAAAGAAAGATTTAGAGGTTATTTAGTTACCTTTTCTGAGTTTCTGAGATGCTCGAAGTTTCTGGGAGAGGGCAATGTTCTGGAGCAGCCCCTGGAGCAGTAGTGTCTTCGTGTTGTCTTTTCATGGTAGTTACCTGTACACATATGAGTACAAGCTATTAGGTTTATAAGCAAAATGTGTTCAATGTAATTCTAGATCTGTTCATAATACTATTCTCTGTGTTGTTACCTTGATTAGTTTGGGCAGAGTGTTGCAAGGTAGCTGCAAGACATATATTTTCAGTCGGATATGAAGTTTAGCAAATTGTAGAGAAACTTCTGTACCAGTGGTACATTGATTTTGCAGTGAGAAAAGCAAGATTGCAAAAAAGTGGAAAACATAGCAAATTGTAGAGAGACTTGTATACGAATGCTACATCGATATTGCAGTGAGAAGGCCAAAAGTGCAAAAAAGTGGAAAACATAGGTTTTGTTTTATGGCATGTTTAACAGATTGCAGAGAAAAGGACCGTTAGAGCTGTAGTAGCGCATTGTTGTTACCTTGATTAGTTTGGGCAGAGTGTTGCAAGGTAGCTGCAAGGCATAGATTTTCAGTCGGATATGAAGTTTAGCAAATTGTAGAGAAACTTGTGTAGCAGTGGTACATTAATTTTGCAGTGAGAAAAGCAAGAGTACAAAAAAGTGGGAAACATTGCAAATTGTAGAGAGACTTGTATACCAATGCTACATCGATATTGCAGTGAGAAGGCCAAAAGTGCAAAAAAGTGGAAAACATAGCTTTTGTTTTATGGCATGTTTAACAGATTGCAGAGAAAAGGACCGTTAGAGCTGTAGTAGCGCATAGAGTATGCCATGATCAGACCAATATGCCCATGTTACATTTATTTCACACTGTTTTATTGGCAAAGTTGTCCAGATATGGTCTATTATTGTTTTCCGTTGCGGAGATAGTTTGCTTGTTATTTCTTGTAAGTTTTCCATTTCCATAAATTGTACGAAGTTTTTGCTGCGAGCTGTTGGTTGTTTGATGTCAATGTTAAGATCACCAATAACTAAAAAAACACAATCAGTATATGTAGTTTGCGATTTTGCTTCCTTTATTATTTGCGTTATCGTGGATACTTGTTCAAATGGTGCTGCATAAATGTTCATTAAGCAAATCGGCTACTGGAAGTACATGTCAATTAGGGTAAGCTCTATTTTGTTTTTGCGAAATGTCTTTATTGCGTTAATAGGTATTTTCTTGTTTATGCAAGTAAGAATTCCATGTGTCGAATGTGCAATGGCGAAATTGAATGATAAGAATTCTTTGTCTACTGGCGGACTGTAGAGATGAGTGTCTTGAAAACAAAGGATCATATTGTCCATTAAGTCATTGTGGTGAATCACGTCAGTAAGGTGTGCACGTAGACTACGTGTGTTCAGACTTGCAATTGACAAAAGATCCTTGTTATCAGATTTCTTCTTTGCGAATTCTAGTTTCCATGCAGCAATTGTTTCTAGCCGTGTCATTTCATTGATTATCTTGTTTTTGATATGGAAGTTTCGTTGTGTCAGTTTGTTAATCAAGTATAGTGACTCGATAGTTCTAACACGTGATAATGCAGTGTAGACTAGACCATGTTTTGTGACACCAGTTGGGTCAAATGCAAGTTGATCTAATGTCAACCCTTGTGTTCGGTGTATTGTTCGTGCACAGGCTAATTGGATTGGAAATTGTTTCCGAATTGTAATTTGTAATTTGTTATGAGACATTGCTAGCGATTTTGCAATTCGCAGGATTGGTGTCCAATTTGGCGATATATTTATGTCGTATAGTTGTTTAAATTTGTTTCTTTGTTGTTTGCCAATTTCTGTGTCTGAGAATTCTATCCAGACAATGTCAGGTTCGTTGTTATTAGATGAATAGGATTGAAAATCCCTTCAGCACCATTAACCAATCCATCACTTGTATTGTAATTTCCTGCATATAGTTCAACTAACATGTTTTGTTTAACTGTGATTGTTGATGGCAATGAGATTGCTTTATCAAAAGCAAAATAGCTCGATCCAGCAGTTTCGTAGTTATCAATTGCAAGTAGCGTTATTTGTTCTCCCTCTGTCAGAGAAAGCATTTTTGCATTGTGATTATGGACATCTTTGTTCCGATAGAAAATGTATGGGAAAACTGGGCTTAAAGGTGCCATCCTGTAACAGTTATTGTTTACATAAGCAATATCTTGATCTGTTTGCGTGTTTAATCTCATCCTATTTAGTACATCGATGAACAATGGGTCTTTTTGCCGCATTGCTGTGTGCAATTGATAACATTTTATTTTCTCAGGCCAAAAGTCATATGGAATTGTGTTTTTGTGGATTTTTGGGTTTTCAAAGATTAGAGAATCTCTGACTGGGTTCGCCTGGTAAAGATCACCAGAGAATATGATGTCAACATTAGCGAAGTATGAAGTTGGTGTGTGTAAGATTTGGCGCAGCCGCTTGTCAATTTGATATAGTGTTGTTGCACCAACAAGCGATGCCTCATCTATGAGGAGTACACGCAATTGTTGGAAATGCTTCGATAATGTGTCTAATTTTTCATTGTTTAGGGACGGGCAATCTGCTTTGTTAAAGGGCAAATAGAATGCAGAATGCAATGTCACCCCACCAGCATTAAAGGCAGCTTTTCCCGTGAGTGCAGTGATTATTCCTATTAGTTGTGATGGGTTATAAGGCAATGCCACATTGTGTATGCGTACTAAGGATTGGAAAATTGCCTTAGCTGTGTGTGTCTTTCCTGTTCCTGCACCTCCTGTTAAGAACAAATAGATTAGCTCGTCTGGTCTGTACAATTTTCTTGTTATAACATCAGTCACTATGCTTGCTTGTTCTGTGTTTAGTTGACGCATTAATTCATAGTACTCTATGTCTTCAAGTATATGTGGTTGTTTGACGATTTCATATGGCCTTGTAGACCGTAGAGAAAACTTCTTTGTATCTTGCAAATGTTCCAAGTCATTTTGGAAGTCATAGTTTTCGTATTTGTCATCTATTGATTTGTTAAAAGTTGTGGTTTGTGTTTCATTTGATCTCAAACTATCTATGTCGAATATTTGTTCAGTTTCTGTTTCTACTCTGTGCATTGCGTCATCTATGTCACCCCATGTAGTTGTTGTAACAAATTTGAACTTTTGTTCATTTTGCTTGACTATTTCTTCGAATGCAAGATATGCAGATTGCCAACTTGTGTGATGTTGCTTAATTGTAGTTTCACTTACTCGATAGGGGTAGTATAACATTAATTGCTCTCTACAGTGGTTTTCAATGTCCTTGTATTTGCTATATCTAACACATCGAATGACATATGGTCTACTTGATTTTCTGTGTTTTTGTCCTTTCTTTGTATAACTAGATGCAAATTCCGCTAGGCATACAAGTTCAATAGCGGTAGGTCGTAGAACATAGTAGTCAATAATTGATGGGCACATTATGTCTTCTGAGTCATCTGCCTCCTTTTGCAGGTCCTTTTTTCTTTTAAGAACAAATGCACGATCATCCACAGGAGATGTGTTAATGAATACACACTTCCGTGAACTACAATTTAGTGGGAGTGATAACACAATATGCACTGCTTGTTGTGCAGACATTTGTTGCAAGTTGACCAAAGCTCTCCCTAAAGAACTAATGGTCTTTAGGATATCAGATTTTGCTCTCACATGATCTTCGCGTATGTTTTTAAATGTCCTCGTGAGTGTTCTGTCTTCTTTCGTCATATAGGAACTGCAATACATTGCAGCTGCATATGAGTCAAGTACAAACTGGGAATCAGTATTTGCAATCCAAATTCCCGGAATGTGTTTTGCAAAGCTATTTGTCCAGGTGTCAATTGGTTTTCTTTGCAATAAGAGTGTTGTTCGATTGAGTGTACATTGAATGGCATGTATGTATTCATTGTGTACTACTCCAAGGTTGGCCAAAAAGCTATCAAATGTATCATTTTCATTGTATCTTGTGTTGTTTATTGTTTCAAAGATTAGCTTTGCATGTGTTTTCGTTCTATCACTATCGAATTCAAGAGGCTCAAGTATTTTTGTTGCTTTCATGGGTGGTATCGAGAAATTAAATCTGCAATTAGACTTTGCATGCTTCCTACAATTTTTTGTGTGACAATGGTGTTGTAGAGCTCTAAGTTCCTTTGCAAGTAGGAATGAATTAGTTGACAAGTAATTGTCAACGAATTGTTCAACTTCAATGTTTGCATTTTGACCATAGATTGGTGTAGATTTTATCCAAAGTAAACCATGTTCATGTTCACTTCCCCGATTTTGGAATTTAGTTACATAGAAGTGGTCATTGAGTTCTCCATAATACTTGTGATCATGAGATATCAATTGATGTAGTGTGTCCCTCCTAGATCTATAGTAACGTACACAAGTAACAGGGTCGTTTCTTATTAACGAGCTAGGTTCATTTTCATCAAGTTCATTTGTCTTTGGTTTTCTAGTATTCTGTTTTATGTCTCTCAATGCATCCATTAAAGGATCCCAAAGATGCTCGGCACTGCTAAAGGAAACAAAGAAAGTGGGCGGCCCTAGTTGTCGAATCATTGCATAGAGTTTGTTCCGTATTTGCTGGTGGTAGTCAGGCGAGGTACGAATTGTTTTTAGATCCATGTACCCAATGTCAGAATTTAAAATACGATCTAGGTTTGGTTTTGACTTAACATCTCTTGCAACTAGTTTTCTACCTTTCAATTGCCCTTTTCTAATTCTAATCCACATTGTATTCAAGACTTGATTTATGATAATGCGAGTTGCTTTATAAAACAAGTTTGTAGTATGATAAGCAAAATCATGGTTTTTATGCAGCACTTCCCAGTGACAGATCTTTTGATATGTAAAGTTTTTGGAGATCTCAACTGGGCGTTTGTTGCCATAGAAAAGCGAGGGAAAACTCATTTCTTCTGAGTACTTATCTCTGAAGATTCCTAATGGCATGTATCCGGCAGCAGGTGCAATGTTAATTTGTCTGTTAACAAGGTCATAGACAGTGTGTGCATCAATGAATCCATGCACCAATGTTTTTGTCGTTGGTTCATCGTTTCCTTGGTTATCGTCTTCGCTATCATCAATGTCACTTGAACTTTGATATGCCTCTTGATTTTGTAGAAATGCCTCTTTCCAATTGTCATCTATGGTAGCGTTCTCGAGCTTGTAAAGCATTCTTTTGCATAATTGTTTTAATGCTTTCATCACTTTGTGAATGTTAACTCGACCAAATGCATATGCACTTTTGAATCTTAAACTCTTTTTGAGAACAACGGCAACCGTGTCAGTGTCTTTTATAGTTCGGGGCAATGCAGATTGAATTCTAGAAATATTTGTGGGCACATTGATAACTCCTCCAGTTAAGCCTAGTTGCGGCTTCTTATGTCGATGGCCCATTTCTTTTATTTGCAAGAAGGGCAATCTTAATGCAACTAGTCTTTCTTCCAGTTCAGTGAGTTGTGTGAGTGTTCTAGTGGCATTGTTTCTTCTTATTTGTTCAGGAACTGCATATTTAGCAATTGTTCCATGTTCAATTGCTTTTTTGCAGTGTTTACAAATGTAGCCATCTTGAACACGAGATTTAACATCCTCAAAACTAGTTGATAGTTTCCTAATGTTATTTTGTCTTGTTTGATTTGCTTGCTGCAACAAGCAAATGTCCCTTTTGAAAAAGGTTCTTTCACATGATGAACAATTGAAAATAGGTGTGTCACTTATTTGTCTTTGATATATTTCATCAAACTTCGATAATTGTGTTAATGTGTTTGTTGATCTTGACTGAACCGATAGACTAGATTTTCCTGAGTTCTTTGATTGTGTTGAAAGCTTCTTTGATCTTGTTACAAATGGGTTGTAGTCTACGTGTTCTATGACTATTTCTTGTTTCATTGTTGTTGTGTTGAATGCGAGTCTTATCTTATGTGTTTTCAATTTTTCCCATATAATGCCTTTAAGCAAACGCAAAGATAAATGTTTCCTCTGTTTGCCTAATGGACAAGAGTTTACAGTTTCTGTTTGCGGGTCGGGCCTAATATGTTTCCTTGTGTTTTCTAGAACTTTTGTCTCTTTGCCTAATGGACGAGAAGTTTTCATTTCTGTTTGTGCGTTGTTTCTAATATGTTTTTTCAAGTTTCTAAGTGATTGAAATCTCAGTGTCTCATTAACATCTGCCCTGTTTTCTAGAACTTTTGTCTGTTTGCCTAATGGACGAGAAGTTACGATTTCTGTTTGTGCATTGGTTCTCATATGTTTTTCCAAGTTTCTCAGTGACGGGGATCTCAGTGGGAGTGTCCCACTGGCATCTTCTGTGTTCTCTAGAACTACTTCTTGTTTCATTGTAATTTTGTTATATTGAATGCCTATTTTTTGCCTTTTCACATTTTTCCGAGCAATGTCCTTAAGCTCACGCAAAGATAAACCTCTCTTGTGCTTGTTTAAATGACAAGATGGTTTTAATCTAGTTTGATCAAATTGACATTTTGTTTCAGATTGTATTTCTGTGTTGTTATTTGCAAAATGCGATGAATGAAAGTTTACAACCTCCTCAGTATTTGATGCAGTTGCTAGAGCAGATGTTCTAGCGTTGGCTAAAGATGTCTTTATTGATGTTTTAGCGTTGGCTAAAGATGTCTTTATTTCACTTGTAACTTCTTTACTTGGACGAACACATGTTTCCATGTTATCTTGTTTACTGCATAAGTTCATTTGTTCATATGAGTTGCTTGTTTCTTGTTGGAAGCTAGAATGCATTGTTGATTGCTTATGAATGAGAGGTTCGAAGTGCCCATTCAAAGGATCTTTGTCGTGGAATAATAGGTCATAAGTATCTGATTTAAGACTCGAATTGAAGTGCAAATAAGGTCTCATCTATGTTTTGGACCAAACTCTAATTGGAATTTTCAGCCAATTTGAGAGCCAATGGATACAGAAAATATCTCCCCATAAACCTCTGGATCCTAAGGGTATGTTGTTTGAGGCAGATCTGGCCATTTTGTCTAAATAGATTTCTCGATTGCTAATGTTATGCATTTCTTTTAGTGACTCTTCATGCAGTTCATGTTCGTAAGACAAAATTGCCTCTCTATCTTGTTTTTCAAGACAATGTCTAAAATACTCTATTGTTCCTTTCCTTAGCTCTACTGATGTGTATTGAAAATGTAGCAAAAGTTCTAAACTATCGAATAAACAGTCTCCAATTAGATATGCGAAATTGTTCACACGAAATAAGTGATTCTTTTGCAAGAGTAATTGCAACTTGTGCTCGTCAGACATAGTAGACACGTTTCTAAGTGACTGAAATTCTTGTTGTTTCATTGCAATTTTTCTATAGTCAATGCCTATTTTTTGTCTTTTCAAATCCTTGTGAGCAATGTCCTTAAGCACATGCAAAGATACACTTTTGCTGTGCTTGTTTAAGTGACAAGACGGTTTTAATTTAGTTTCAACAGCCTGACATTTTGTTTCAGGTTGTGCTTTAGTATTGTTCTTTGAGGAATGCGCTGAATGAAACATTACAACATCTTGTTCATATGAGACGTTGGTTTGTTGTTGGAAGGTACAACCAATTGTAGGCTGCGTACGAACCAAAGGTTCGAAGTGCCCATTCAGAGGATCATCGTCATGGAATAATATGTCGACAGTATTTGCCATAAGACTTGAATTGAAGTGCAAATAAATCCTCATCTTTGTTTTGGACCAAACTCTAATTGGAATATTCAGCCAAATTGAGAGCCAATGGATACAGAAAATATCTCCCCATAGACCTCTAGATCCTAAGGGTATATTGTGTGAGGCAGATCTAGCCATTTGTCTAAATAGATTTCACGATTGCTAATGTTATGCATTTCTTGAAGTGACACTTCATGCAGTTCATGTTCATAAGACAAAATTGCTTCTCCATCTTGTTTTTCGAGACAGCGTCTAAAATACTCTATTGTTCCTCTTCTTAGCTCTACTGATGTGTATTGGAAATCTAGCAAAAGTTCTAAACTATCGAATAAACAGTCTCCAATTAGATATGAGAAATTGTCCACACGACATAAGTGATGCTTTTGCAAGACTAATTGCAATTTGTCTTCCTCAGACATAGCATACATGATGATGACTAAATGTTGAACAATGCAAATGCATATAGAACAGAGAATATGAATATTATGTTTAGTGATGCAATGCAATTACTGGTCACAAAGCAAATTGGACAATGCAAATGCATATAGAACAGAGAATCATTGTGTGTACCTTTGAAACTGCAAATGTCTACTGAACTCAGAGCTCAAAATGCCACTGCCAAAGACCAAAAAGAACCTGTTATACGTTAGGACCAGTGGGTGTAATTGTATATCGTTCTACTCAGCAGTCGGATACAGCGTAAAATTAATCACTGAGATAAAGCAGTAAATTTAAGGCATCAAAACACCAATGAGGCGAATAAATTCAACCATTTCATAACAGTGTATATAAGCACATTGCTTTATTCCATCTATTCCAACTCAACTTCGCACAAAGTAAACAGTGATTGTAAATTCGAGGGAACAGCAGAACACATAAGACTCATTCATTAGCACGCCATTCAGCCTCTGACTGAATTTTGTTAAGAGAGAAAATTACCAAGATTACAGTTAAGCTACTGTTACTGGCTTTCAACTGAGCTCTCCACTGTTAATTTAATTTTTAAGAAGCCAATTTTTGCCCTAAACACAAGGGTATAATGCATTGAATATAGAATCTAAGAGTAAGAAGGTGACTAAATATTATCTACATTATACAACAACTAGCTTCACAAGACCAATAATTTCATAGCTATAAGATTGCATGCTTTAAAATATGTCATCAGTCAAGATTTAAAATGGATTCAAAATGAAATAAACATGGCTAACTAAAGAGGAACAAAATAAATAAATAAAGACATGAATGTACTCAAACTTCTGTAGAAACACCCTTTCCCAAATATTGTTGAAGGATTTAGACTCAAAATTGTGCACTTGTACTTGTAGTGCACAGTTGAACTCCAAGTGCAAGGTTCAACTATCTTGTAGAATCCATTGCGGAACATAAGAGCACTTGTATTCATGCCAGACAACTATGTCTGATCTCCAGCTTTGATTGTCTTTCAACTTCTGAATGTTTGTGTGACAATCTTAAGGCTTTAGCATCTCAAACTAGATTTCAATTTGGTATCTCTTTTACTCTCTTTCTATATTGTTTATTAAATTGTGTTATTTATTCATCAAAATGCTCTCCATATTTGATGCTCCAGCAACACAGTTGAGAATGGAAAGTTTTGGAAAGTTTTGTCCTCTAATTTGAGGGATCCCTGATGAGCTGTTAAATGTTTTTTTTATGTATCTGTGGGTACCTGAGATAAAAAATTTACATGTTAGAAGAGGTATAAAGGATAAAGCAATGAAAAGGTCCATGCTCTAAACGATGAACCTGATATGCATAGAGTATAGCTACGAGGTTAAAACTCGCCAGGTCTTGTGACCCGCCCTTTGGATATTTTTGTCTCAAGGACTTTGGTGTTATCGTTTTCCTTGAAATTATACACAGACAACAGTCCTTGATGTTATCGTTTTCCTTGAAATTATACACAGACATTATACAACAGCTAGCTCCACAAGACCAATAATTTCATAGCTATAAGATTGCCTGCTTTAAAATATGTCATCAGTCAAGATTTAAAATGGAAATTGTGCACTTGTACTTGTAGTGCACAGTTGAACTCCAAGTGCAAGATTCAACTATCTTGTAGAATCCATTGCGGAACATAAGAGCACTTGTATTCATGCCAGACAACTATGTCTGATCTCCAGCTTTGATTGTCTTTCAACTTCTGAATGTTTGTGTGACAATCTTAAGGCTTTAGCATCTCAAACTAGATTTCAATTTGGTATCTCCTTTACTCTCTTTCTGTATTGTTTATTAAATTGTGTTATTTATTCATCAAAATGCTCTCCATATTTGACGCTCCAGCAACACAGTTGAGAATGGAAAGTTTTGGAAAGTTTTGTCCTCTAATTTTAGGGATCCCTGATGAGCTGTTAAATGTTTTTTTTATGTATCTGCGGATACCTGAGATAAAAAATTTACATGTTAGAAGAGGTATAAAGGATAAAGCAATGAAAAGGTCCGTGGTCTAAACAATGAACCTGATATGCATAGAGTATAGTTACGAGGTTAAAACTCTCCAGGTCTTGTGACCCGCCCTTTGGATATTTTTGTCTCAAGGACTTTGGTGTTATCGTTTTCCTTCAAATTATACACAGACAACAGTCCTTGATGTTATCGTTTTCCTTGAAATTATACACAGACAGCTAACTAGTAGAGATCAATTTATCAAGCACTGATGGAGTAAAATCTTGTGCCATGTAATATTTTTCTAGAAAGAGAAAAAAGACTAGTTTTATCCCCATATTTTGTCTCAGATATGAATCTTATAGAAATGCATTGATCAATGCAATCCATGATTCATTGCAGCCTCTTATGTCACTAGTCATGGCTATGCCCACAGTCAGACTTTCCACTCAAAATGACAGGCCCTATGAGCAACTACAACAGCTAATTAGATAGAGTAAAGG
Source organism: Pinus taeda (assembly GCA_000404065.3). Classification (NCBI taxonomy): domain Eukaryota; kingdom Viridiplantae; phylum Streptophyta; class Pinopsida; order Pinales; family Pinaceae; genus Pinus; species Pinus taeda. The sequence continues at coordinate 2,557 of APFE031344480.1, read as the reverse complement.
TTAGTCATCGCACGTAGCAAATAGTATAGTGAGCTCAGGCTGAACTAGACAAACAACGATTTGAACTAAGGAGAAGATTGACACTCATATGCAACTTGAATCGGGAACAGTCAGACTTACAGCAAGTTGCAACTGTTGCATTTTGCCATTACAGTATTTTGCCTCATTTAGGTATATAGATGAACTAGCCTTAAACAGAGATTTGCTCTGGGGAAAATTTATTAATGAGCAGCAGTTTCACCTCAATTTATAGCATAACTTTCCACTTAAAATGACAGGCCCTATGAGCTCTAGGAGCAAAAAGAACATTGAGAATCTGCCATGCAGCAGAGCAGCAGGGTTTGTATTAAACTATATCTATCCATTGTTGTTACTATCCTCTTATAGAAAAATGGATAAATGACCTATAATAAAATGGCTATAGAGACCAAACAGTGAACCCAATTGCAGAATGACCTGAAAACATATTTCATTGCAGTCTCTTATGTTATTAATGGCAACAGGGCCCCTGAGAAGGGAGAGGATGGAGCAAAAGATGTTAATAGCCAGATTCATTGCAGCCTCTTATGTGACTAGTCATGGCTATGCCCACAGTCAGACTTACAATTTACATGTTAGAAGAGATATAAAGGATAAAGTAATGAAAAGGTCCATGCTCTAAACGATGAACCTGATATGCATAGAGTATAGTTACGAGGTTAAAACTCTCCAGGTCTTGTGACCCGCCCTTTGGATATTTATCTGGTTTTGTATCAGAGGAGCAGTTTGGGTTTCCTTATAACAGACATATTCATGAGGTAGTGGGATCAGCGCAAGAGGTTTTACACTCAATTAAAGTCTAAAAGCTTTCAGCAATGGTGATGAAATTGGAGTTGCTGAAGGCATTTGCTAAATTAAGTTGGCTTTATCTTAGGTTAATATTTGATGCAAATTGGGATAAGTATTGAAGTTGTCAACTGGATAATGGGGTGTCCAGCCTCAGCTTCATTTGCAATATTGATAAATGGTTTAGCTTCAAGGTTTTGTATGCCTCGAGGGGGCTCAGACAAGACTTCCCAGTGTCCTCATTTATTTTTTTACCAGCTGCTGGAGGGTTAAGTAGGATGACAGAATCCAGCAAAAGGGAAGGGTCCATTAAGGGCAGAAAAATGGGGAATGACCTGTCCTTATCTCACTTGTTATTTGTAGATGATGCCATCCTCTTTTGAGTTGGGACTGAAAGAGAAGCTGCAAAGTACAGAAATCATAAATCAACATTGTAAAGCCAGAGTAATGGAGGTGAATGTTTATAAGACCTCCATTTTATTTAATGGAATTGGGGAAGATCTTGAAAAACAATTCAATGATGTGCTGCCCTTTACTTCTGTGCCTTTCGAAAATGGGCTTAAATATACTGGGCTCTTTCTAAAACCAATTGACTATAGATATAAGGATTGGTCCTACCTCTGGAAAAAATAATTGAGAAGAGTGTGACTAATTGGTGCTATAGATGCTTATTCAGAGGCAGATTTACTTTAGTGAAATCAGATTTGGAGGGGATTCCAGTATATTGGTTACCCTTAACCTACATCCCAAAAGGAATCCTGGAAAAGATTAGAAAAAAGTGCTTTAGCTTTCTGTGGACAGGCTAGAGAGAGAGGGAAGGAATCCCTTTGATCAAATGGAAAAGACTAGCACAGCAAAAAGAGAATGGGTGATGGGGATTGAAGAACATACGTCTATTTGGGAAAGCTTTGGCAACTAAAAGTTATGGAAATTGATGCCAACTGAAGGCCTGTAGGGAGAATAATGATAGAAAAATATATAGCACCTGGAACTTTAAAGGACCGGATTAGGAAAGGAAAGAAGGCTTTTGAAGGAGCTTCAGTGATCTGGAAAGCTTTGGTAAAAGCTTTTCCACTGCCAAGGAAATGATTGGTGTGGAAAATAGGAAGAGGAAACAGAGTAAGATTAGAAGAACATCCTTGGTTGGGATGCAAAGGTATATACAGACTTTCAGATGGTATCTAAATAATCTCGAGATTCATAGTCTAGCAGATGTTGCTAATCCAAGGAACAGTAACGTATGGAACCATGGATTGAAGGCAGCAACATTATTAGATCTACAGGGGGGAGATAGCAGAGGAATGGCATCAGTACATAATCACTCTAAAACACAGTGCTACAAGATTAAAAGATGACGATGATGTGATCATGTGGTCAAAGAACAAAAGTTTAGGAAATTACACAGCTAGATTGGGATATGAAGTGAAGATGGAAGAAGAAAAGGAGGGACAACAAAGGTGGTGGTGGAAGTCAAATTGGAAGCTGCAATGCTCATTAAAAGCAAGAATATCTAATAACTTAATAAGGTCCTCACTCAAGACATTTGCAATAAGAGGACCTGGCATGGTCCAGGAAGGTGCAGCCTCTTATGTGACTAGTCATGGCTATGCCCACAGTCAGACTTACAATTTACATGTTAGAAGAGATATAAAGCATAAAGCAATGAAAAGGTCCATGCTCTAAACGATGAACCTGATATGCATAGAGTATAGTTACGAGGTTAAAACTCTCC
>APFE031344476.1:30678-78947 GCA_000404065.3 Pinus taeda | reverse complement strand
ATACAAGAAATATGTGGATCAAAACATCAATCATAAATCCTACAAAAACATCACTGAAATGGTATTGACTAGCACAGGTTCTACTAAGATGGAACATTCTATGTCACAGAGATCATGGTCACATATGATGGGCAACATATTGATGAAACAATGCAATGAGACATCTAACATAAATATTGAACCCACTATGCCAGTCACTAAATCAAAAATCAGTATCAATACGAGCATCGAGTTAATGGAAAAATCTGATGAGACCTCAGACAAAAGCGTTCACACGGTGACATCTTCCAATCAATCAAAAATCACAGGTCCTCGTACAAACATTGTTGGAATAGAGAACATTACGTCTTTGGACAACGATCCACCATAGAACAGTGAAATACAATTATCAATTTTAGAGACCTATGACATGAACATTGAACCCACGATGACGACATCCATTAAATAAAAAACCGATGTCAATACAAGCAACGCGTTGATGGAAAACACGATGAGACCATGGGAAAAAGCGTTGAACTCACGGTGATGGATAACACTAAATAAAAAATTGAAATAAATATAGAAACAACGTGTTGGAATTCCACAGATCATTTATTAACAAAGGAATTGCTCTGGAATACATATGGACTAGCACAGGTCCTCGCCAAAACATAGCATGTGGAATAAAGCACTCTACATTTTTGGACCATGGAACTAATAATCCACCACAAAACAAAAAAATGCAATCATTAATTTTATAGAAGAACGACATTACGGAGAATGAGACTGTCCTGGAGTGAGACAGGACCAATAACACAGGTGTTAGGCTCATATCCACAGAAATCGGTGAGATGGAAACAATAAATAAAGAACATGAAACAACGATCCATTTGATGTTTGAAAATGGGAAAAATAAATACGAGGCCCTCAATGAAGACACTAATCTCACTATGGATGATAAGAGAACATCTATAACTCAAGAATTTGGAAGAAAAAATGAGACAATGACATCAAATACTGGGAAAGTAAGAATCATAAATCTTTCCAATACCCAGATTGACTAGGTCACTTTAGGTCTACTTGAAAGAGGCATAAATTTTTCCACTTCCCCTTGCACCATCCCCAAGGAAGACATTCTATGCAAATCCGAATATGGGATCAAGGATTTACCGGACAATATTAAAGAGATTATTAGACAGGATTGATCCATAATCCTAAGAAAAGCTAAACCACCCAGAAGCAATATCTCCAAACACGAATACCTAGCTCTCAAGACCTTAAACCAAAACCCTAACTTTGTGGTCTTGAAAGCTGACAAAGGTGGCATGACTACTATAATGAACACAAAAGATTACAGTGAGAAGATGTTAGACCACCTAACCTATAGTGGATGTTACATTAAACTAAAAAATAATCCCATAAGTAAGATCTCCAAAAATGTCAATAACTTAATAAAAACGAGCAAAGAACATAATCTCAGTAATCCAATTGAAACCAATCCCTACACACCTAGGATTTATGGAGCCCCTAAAATTCACAAGGAAGGTATCCCCATTAGACCCATAGTCAATACCATCAGAAGTCCTTCTTACCATCTCGCGAAACATCTAGCTAAGAATCTTAAACCTATGGTAGGGAACACTAACTCCTTTGTCAAGGACTTCAATCACTTTTTTAATGACTTGAAACACATAAAACTAAACCATCATGACATTTTGGTGAGTTTTGGTGTAAAATATCTTTATACCAATATCCCCATAGATAAATCCATGAAGTAGTCCACAAAATCATTGATCTTGACATAACTAAATTAGTAGAAATTTGTCTGAAATCCACCTTTTTTAGCTTTAGGGATGATATATATGTAGAGACTTGTGGTGTGGCCATGGCATCACCTCTATCCCCCATTATTGCCAATTTGTTCATGGAACATTTTGACGCCAAAGCCGTTGAGTCTTCCCTTTTAAAACCTAAACTTTGGAAAAGATATGTCGAAGTCTTCCCTTTCTTGATATCCTAATCAAGAGAAACCAAGATGGATCAATATCTCACCAGTTCTATCGTAAGAAAACCCATACAGAACATTACGTGCATGCCAACTCTCACCATCATCCTCCTCAGAAACTTGGAGTGCTAAAAAATCTAGCTAGCAGGGGAGTACATCTTTCAGATCATGATCATTTTGATCAAGAGAAGAACCACCTCTTGGATGTTTTTGAATAGAATGGATATAAAAGATACCAAGGAATCAAAGCTTTCAAAAAGTTAGAGAATCCTAAAAACAAACAGCCAATGGATGATAGTGCAGGCAAGGTTCACCTATCCTACATTCTAAGCACCACTAATAATATTTCACACATTTTAAAAAATAATAAAATAAAAACCACTTTCAAACCCTTGAATACGATTAGCAGATGCCTGAAATTGGTAAAAGATTCCATTGATCCTAAAAACCACAAAGGAGTTTATTTAGTTATGTGTTTGTGTGGTAAATCCTACATTGGTGAAACATGTCATTCTATATTGACTAGGATTCAAGAACATGCCGCTGACATCAAACATAGCCATTCCAAAACCTCAGCTCTAGCTGAACACTCTAGTAAAACTAATCATCACTTTTGCATAAAGAACTCCTACGTTGTGACCAAAATCGACCATTATCACCATAGAAAATTTAGAGAAGCTATCGAAATAGGAAAACACCCCAAGAGCCTTAACCACAATGATGGTTAGAAAATAAGTGATAATTGGATTCCTACACTAACTGGGGGGTCTACCATCTCCTAGGTCTCCCAACCCCACTATATCGTGACCTCCTCATGGTTCAACCTATCCCTAATATCATTTTATTAACATTTGAATAAATAAGATTAATCAAGAACCCTACCTTTCCTTCAATCCCTAAGAAAAAAAAATAAGAAGAACTTTTAGTAAGGTTAAATTCTAATAATTTTTATTTTCTTAGTTAACATTAAATTTAGTAGAATCTTGAACAATTTATCTTAAAAATTATTGATTAATAAAAAACTCAATTAGTAATATTTAGAAGACCCATTTAGGTTTATTATTATTATATTGCATGTTTTAATTATTTTGCATTATTTATAACATTATTGTTAATTCATAATATATTTAACATTAATAATCTTAATGTTAGCAAAATTAATTAATACAAAAACTTTTACTAATGGAAAAATAACATTATATCATTTAAAACATTATAATACTATAATGTCACATAAAATCATATTGGAATAATAGCATTAGGTATTAATTAATGTTATTAAAAATAACTAATACTAAAACTTTTAATTAATAACATATTAATATTATAATATTACATGGTATTTGATATAATAAAAAATTAATTATTTAATCTAAATTTATTTCTTAACAACGTCAAAACCTTACATTACCAACCCAATTTTTCCTCTATTTATTGCCCCAACATTATCTGACTTCTTCACACATTTGATCCTGATGATGAAGCATAGAGGTTTGTTCAAAATGTCAATACAATAAAACATGAATGCGATGACTCCGGAAGACATTAATACACAAAATGCAAATCATAGAAGCCTAAAATCTATAATTTTCAACCTTTACAAAAGGGAGAAATCACAAGAAATTCATGCATTAGAATGATCCAGGGTAAAAATTGTAATGAAGAAGTCAAACCACACTTTTCTCAAATGCTGTAGAGACACCTCTATTATTCCTCCATTTGCGTGCATGAAACACAACCTCAAAAACCACAAGAAGAATCACATTTTCACCAAATCTAGGCAATCACTCCTTCGCTCAGAGATTAGTAAATTACGCCCAGCACTAAACCTATTAAACAAGAAGGCTTATGATCTACACCTTAGTTTATCTAACATTATTGAACCACCACTGTGGTCTATGTTATCACTGAAGTTGTCCCTAAGCTCCTGAAGGGATACGGCCAAGTTAACCACAAACCAATCTTTGGATTGCAGGTTCTAGCCCACCTGCAATCAGAGAGGGCTCTCTCTTACTGATTTAGCTTTGTTGATGATGATTTTAGGCTAGCTATTGGGTTCAGTGGGTTTTGTTTAAATTTGGATGGAGTTTGAATGGAAGGAAGTTGCATTCAAGCAGAGAGGCAAGGGATAGTGTGATCAGTTTCGAACCATTGGGCATGGAGTCACGGATTAAGGCTTGCTATTGCGTTTTCTTGGACACAAGAGGATTATAGAGCAAGATAGCTATACATGAAACAATACCAATTGCGGAAAACATGGAATGAAAGTCAGAGATGAAAGGTAATTAAGAATCTTTCGTCAGCTAACAGAGAAGGGAGGTGAATGAATGGTTATCTAGGAGCAGTTAAGAATTCCTAAACTAACATTCATATGTGAAAGAAATAGTGTAAACATGATCATTTAAGTATGCATATTCATAACTATTCCTGATGAAAACATGTAGAAATCACAGAAATTGAGCATAGGGTGTTGCCAAGCAAATCCTAAACTATTCTTCCTTTCTGTAATTTTAGATGGTGGAACATAGATGATAAAACAAACATAAGAAACTAAACAGAGTTTAAGGAACACTTATTAAACCATGTAGAAGCATAGGAATTCCACAATCACTCTTCAGCCAATTGAACACAGTGCAAAGTTCATTCTCGGAACTCTCAAGCAATCTTTGATTATAGAAATTATCACATATACAGTGCGAGTCTCTGCTCGAGCAAAAAATCAAACCAACAAAGACCAACCAACCCCTATTACATTTTTCAGGGTGGTATATATAAGTAAAATATCTAAAAGTATTTATTAGAACTGACCTAAACAGGTCTGTGGGAAAGCTTTCTAAAACCTAACTTATGCTGGAATTAAATGCAAGTAAGTCTTGTTCGGGCTGCGCCAGAGGCAGCTGGACCAAAAGTGAGTTGATATGGTGTCCTTTGTGACTTGGTGCAGTGGTTCTGTAATAACTGTTCATTGAGTTCTAGTCCACTGATCTGATGTGAATTTTAATGTGCAATCATTTATGTTGGTGAGCTTTGAATGGTTCCTTAACTGCTTCTTGACTTTCAAAGTTTTCCTTTAATGCTTCATTCGCCTCGAGCCCTGAGAAGATCTCCACTGATACACTTCGCCGCAACACTGATACTCTGCCGCTTCCTGATACTCTTTGAAGTGGTTTTTGGCTTCATATTTGCATCTGATATTCTTTAATCTCTGAACCATGTCTCTCTCTGTCTTTTGATATGTTAAAATTAGCAAAATCGAGCCTTTTCTGCCTTTTTCGGTGCAAAAATGGCTGAGGAATCAAAAGATTCCCTAAAGATTCTCCAATATGGCCTATTTCCCATAGCGATGCGAGATTAGTGCTAAGCGCTAATCGCGCATCGAAAACTGCCTCAGAAATTCGATCTGGGGCTCTGAAGCTTGATTTTTGTACTTGCGCATTTTTTGAGCTACTGATGTCAGCATGATGTCAGCGGTATGGCGGATGACGTCAGCATGATTTCAGTATTGGGACCCCCTTGTACAGATGTGACGTCAACATGATGACATGGCAGTACGATAGGGTGACATGGCAGGGACACGGTGGCAGGGTGAAGCAGGTGAGGGGTGAGGTGGAGGCGATGTGGCAGGGTGACGCGGCGCCCACGTTATGCAAGGAGAGGGCGGTTTTTGGCTCGCATCGGACCGACTTTGGTACGAAGGTGGTATTTGTCAGGAGCAGCCCGATGCAATGGGATGCCGCCAGCTGTCCCAGTGTACGTCGGTAAAACCGTCGGACATCGGGTGCTAATTAATACTCACAAGAGGGCGCCTGATATGCATAAGGGCCGTCGGATCTGGCAGGGTTGATCCAACGGTGGATGGGAGGAGAAGATGCGCAGGGTTTAGTGGAACAGCGCGCGCGATAAACTTTAATATTTGCGGCCGCGGGTGGCTTTTAGACTTAGGTTAAAGACTAATTTGTTTCGGTGCATTGGTTATTTATCAATCAAATATTAATAAATCCAAAAAATGCAATGCGTGGGGTGAAGTATGGTTTGGTGAGGGTTTTTTGTGTTTTGGAAGGAGTCCAAACACCTTGGACGGGAAACTTATGTAGAGATGAGGGTTCTTACTAAAATCTAGGTGAACTTAGTAATTCCCAAGGGGATATTTACGGTTATGTTTCAACCAGAGGGATGGGATATTTATATAGGGGAATTATTACCATAGTTTTAGTAGGGGGAAGGGAAATAGATAGGGATTTACATAATAATGTCAGGAGTTAATATGAAAATGACAAGAAAGCACTAAGTCTCAGAGATCTTAGGCTTTAAAGGGGAAATAGAACTTTGTAGAGAAAATATGGACCCTCCTTAAGTAAAGCAGATCTTTATCAAGGCAAATGATATGGGAAATGATGAAACTAAGAGATATCAAGCAGATCTTGACCTCTTTAGGGGAAATTAGTGAATGATTTAAGGAAGAGGAAGAAAGGGAAGTTAGTCATACCTCGCTTGAAGTCCTTCATATGGTTTCTTGCCTTGCCATACTGATTGAATAGATATAACATTTGAAAACACAAAACAGATCACAATCGTTGATTCTGCAACCACAAAACTACCTACCCAGCCTACTTACCTAGCATTTTTTCTTCTTTTAGTTTGGATGCATTTAGACTTGCAGAACCAGCTTTTCAACTTTTTCTTTTTCTGTTATCCTATCTACAAACTACCCTTATTTCTTCCAAGGGCCCAGATTAAGCAGTTGGGCTCCTTTGATTCTCTACCTATCTAAGAATCTGCCAAGATTAAGCTGTTTGGATAGATTATTCATTCTCTATATTCTAAACAGGAAATTGAAACCTAGGGAGACCAAGATTAAGCTGTTTGGACCTCCCTTTAGCTGAAAATTTTACAAAAATGGAATAAATCTTCAAAATTGGAATGCAGCAGATGAACTTTGACTAGCACTCTTTCATGGCCTCTTTCTTTGGTGTCTGTTAGAAAATATGCAGCATTGCAGCATCCAAAGTATGACATATTTGGCCTGTAAAAATGTCAATCGTGAAATATGAGTAACCTGCTGCAGCAGGAGGCTAATAGTCTAGAATAGACTCATATGTAGCTCTGAAATCGTTCAAAATTGAGGAACAAAAGAACTCCAAACAAACCCAAAAATTTGAAAAACTGGAAATGAAAGCCAACGTTCATCCCAACTCCTGGACAACCCCCAAAAAATCCAAAATTAAACCTTCACATGTGTCTTTTCTTGATTCTCTTATATCAAAGGAAAATATTCCTAATTCACACCACATCATAATCAAGAACAATTCTAAGGTTGGTCCTGAAAAGAACAATTTGGTAATAGTGTACAAGAAATCCATGGATCAAAACACCAATCATAAATCCTACATAAACATCTTTGAAATGGTATTAACTAATGCAGATTCCACTTGGATGGACATTGTACGTTACAGAGATCATGGGCACATACGAAGGGCATCATATTGATGAAAGAATGCAATGAGACATTTGACATAAACATTGAACCCATTGTAACAGCCACTGAATCAGAAATCGGTATCAAGATGGGCAACACGTTAATGGAAAAATGCGATGAGACCTCGAACAAAAGCGTTCACATGGTGATAGCTTCCAAAGAATCAGAAATCATAGGTCCTCGTACAAACATTGCTGGAATAGAGAATGCTGCATCTCTAGAAAACAATCCACCATAGAACAATGAAATAAAATTAGCAATTTTAGATACCTATGACATGAACATTGAACCCACAGTGACAGTGTCCATTAAATAAAAAATCAATATCAATACAGGCAACATGCTGATGGAAAAATGTGATGAGACCGTGGGAAAAATCATTGAACTCATGGTGATGGATACCACTAAATCAAAAATCAAAATCAATACAAAAACAACGTGTTTGATTCCACAGATCATATAACTAACAATGGAATTGCTCCGGAATCCATATGGACTAACACAGGTCCTCGCGCAAACATAGCACGTGGAATAAACCACTCTGCGTTTTTTGACAATGAAATAATAAAATACCATAGAACAACAAAACACAATCATTAATTTTAGAGAACAATGAAATCAGAGAATGAGACTGCCTTGGAGTGCGATAATACCAATAACATATTTGTTAGGTTCATATCCACATAAATCGGTCAGATGGAAATAGTAAATAAAGAACATGAAACAATGATCCATCTGATGTTTGAAAGTGGGGAAAATAAATACGAGGCCCTCAATGAAGACACTAATCTCACTATGGATGATAAGACAACATCCATAACTCAAGAAATCAGAAGAAACAATTAGACAATGACATCAAGTACTAGGAAAGTAAGCATCATAAATCTTTCCAATACCCTGATTGACTAGGTCACTTTAGGTCTACTTGAAAGAGGCCTAAAATTTTCAATTCCCCTCACACCATCCCCAAGGGAGACATTCTCAACATCGAATATGGGATCAAGTATTTACCAGACAATATTAAAGAAATTATTACACAGGATTGCTCCATAATCCTAAGAAAAGATAAACCACCCAGAAGCAGTATCTCCAAACAAGAATATCTAGCTCTCAAGAACTTAAACCAAAACCCTAACATTGTGGTCTTGAAAGCTAAAAAATGTGGTGTGACTGTTATAATGAACACAAATGTTTACAATGAAAAGATGCTAGACCACCTAACCAATAGTGGATGTTACATTAAACTAAAAAAGAATCCCATAAGGAAGATCTCCAAAAATGTCAATAAGTTAATAAAAATGAGGAAAGAAAATAATATAAGGAATCTGATTGAAACCAATCCCTACACCACTAGGATTTATGGAGCCCCTAAAATTCACAAGGTATCCCCATTAGACCCATATTCAACACTGTCAGAGGTCCTACTCACCATCTCGCGAAACTTCTAGCTAAGAAGCTTACACCTATGGTAGGGAACACTAACTCCTTTGTCAAGGACTCTAATCACTTCATTAATGAGATGAAACGCATAAAACTATACCATAATGAAATTTTGGTGAGTTTAGATGTAAAATCTCTTTATACCAATATCGCCATAGATGAAGCCATGGAAGTATTCCGCAAAATCATTGATCCCGAGATAGCTAAATTAGCAGAAATTTGTATGAAATCCACTTTTTTTAGCTTTAGGGATGATATATATGAACAGACTTGTGGTGTGGCCATGGGATCACCTCTATCCCCCATTATTTCCAATTTGTTCATGGAACATTTTGAGACCAAAGCCATTCAGTATTCCCCCTTAAAAACCTAAACTTTGGAAAAGATATGTCAATGAAACTTACGTAATTTGGCCTGATGGAAAAGAAAAATTGGACAAATTCCTAGAGCACTTTAATAGTCAATCAAATTTGATCAAGTTTACAATGGAAGTGGAAGAGAATGGCAGTATTCCCTTTCTTGATATCCTATTCCAGAGAAACCAATATGGATCAATATCTCACTAGGTCTATTGCGAGAAAACCCACATAGAGCCAACTCTCACCATCATCCTACTTAGAAACTTGGAGTGCTCAACACTCTAGCTACTAGGGTGGTACATATTTTAGATCAATGATCATTTTGATCAAGAAAAGAACCACCTCTTGGATTTTTTTGAAAGAATGGATATAGAAGATACCAAGGAATCAAAGCTTTCAAAAAAGAAGAGTATCCTAAAAAAAAATAACCAATGGATGATAGTGCAGGCAAGGTTCACCTACATTAATGTATTTTTTGTGAGTTTTAGGGGTCAATGTTTTCTGTTCTTTTTCTCCATAATATGGGAAATGGTCCTTCTTGCGAATTGGTGACAAATTTACCCACCTCATTGCCTCAAGTCTCTGATTCTGCCATAGAAAGGAAATAGGGTCCTGGAGCGCACGAAGCATTCCCAAACCTTGAGCAAACCCCATTTGTATCGCTCTATGACCACCTCAGGGGGGGGAATCAGCCCCCCAACATTCAACCCTTTTATCTTTGTCAGTCTTCCTTCTAATCCCTCCAACACCCCATCTAGCTCCCGATCCAAGGTCAACAGCAAAGCCTCGGCTACAAACCACAACCCTATAGCCAATGGCTCTGTGTCTGTGGGGAACAGTCCCAGTCAGAACAGTGCGACACGCCCATCCCCTTGCAAACCACTCTCGGAGAAAACACCCACGTTGATCGAAGATCCTTCAATCGATGAATACAAATATCACATGAGTAAACATGCCCTAATATGCCGATTCATGGGAGTTTGATTTAATGAAAAGGCTATTTATTGGTGGATAAACCAGAATTGGAAGGCTAAAGGGGGATATGAACTCTAGCTAGGGTCAAGGAGCTTTTTCATTGTCATACTCACTCACAGGGATGACAGAGATTGCATTTTCGAAGGAGGCCCATACTTTTACAACTCTGCAGGACTCTACCTGATGTATTGGAAACCCAACTTTGCTCCAGAACAGGAAGATTTCAAAAAAGTTTCAGTATGGATCAGACTCTACTCTCTACTTGTTGACTACTGGAATATGCGCATCTTAGAAGCCATTGGGAATCGGCTGGGAGTCTTCGTCAAAACCTCAGATCTCACATCTCAAGGTAATTACACTGCCTACGCTAGAATCTGTGTTTACATGGATGTATCAGGACCCCTCCTAGGCCATATTAATCTGGTCCATAAGGGAGTTTATTGGAAGCAATCCATTGACTATGAAAACATCCCATTTAGATGCTGGACATGCTGACAACATGGACATCTTAGTCATGGCTTCCCCCTTAATCAACCCCCACCACAACCCCAAGCGAAAAAGGTGGATAATCCACCCCCAGGATTCATCCCAGTATCAAGGAAGAACAAAGGCCAGAAGGGAAAAAATCCTCTGAAACCCTCCACTAACCCAACCCCCACCCAGTAGAATAGCTTTGAAGCACTTGGAAACCTTGATCCAAATCAGAACCCTCTAGAATCTCCAGCCCCCATTGTTCAAGATCGATCCATGATTGTTCAGTTATCAAACCCATCAAACACTTCCATCTCGAACCCTGACTCACACCAAGCCCAACCATAGCAAAAAAACCCATAGCCCCTTCCCATCTAGAACAACTTCAAGCCTTACCTTATTGCAACCCCTTCCCTACATAGAAACCATTCAAACCAACCATCCTCAACCACTCCCACTAATCCTCTGGATGAGATCATTGGTGACCTAGATCTCCAAAAAGTCAATGAGCAATGGTCCAAACTGGGAGTGGATGCCATTCCCCAGGAGCATCTGGAGAAAATAGAAATGACATACCTGCAGTTGGAATATCTCAACCACAATGCAGCCAAAAAGCAATGGGGAAACATCAACCAATCGAGCATTCAAGCCAACCCAGATCTGGACCAATACAGGCCAAAAGGTTCAGGAAGAAAGAGGGGGTGAAAATCCACAAAATAGCAAATACAAGAACTCAGCACGCGCCTAATCAATGAAGGAAAAATTAGGGCCTTGGTCCTATCCACTCCAAAGGTTACTCAATGAATATCACAACCTAGAACATCAGGGGAATAAATGGTACCTCCAAAAGATGAATCCTAAAAAACTTCCTTTTCTCGCAATCCCTAGACCTTATTCTTCTTCAAGAATCCAAATGCTCATTCAATGGAATAGCAACACTTAAAAAATATTTTCAAAAGCCTATCATTGCATAAGCACATAAGCCATTGGGCAAGCAGTAGGGCTACTCATGTTTTAGAATAAAAGCAAATTCTTTATGCAGAATGCTCTATCCAGTAAGCATTCGTTATCAGTCATCTTCAACATGCCAGAATCAAGGCATACGATATACATCACCAATGTGTACAGACCTCAACGGATCCAGGAAAAGTTCAAGATGTTCGTGTTAGGTTCCTATACCAATAGGTTTCATTTTTCATGATTGACTATGGAAGTGCCAAATATGTTCATCCTTGCATGCTGCAAAGGTTCCATATTTTGTATACAGACAAAGAAAATTAAAAAATGTAAAGATGATATGCCTTAAAAGAATAATCAAAAGGCAAGAAAATGAATTGGTCAGAAAAAAATAGTAAAAATGAACCCCAAACCAAAAGACCAGGAAAGTGGCCAGTCAAAATGCCACTGCTATCTTATTTGGAAGTTCATAATGTGCAAATATTGCTGTTTCTCACACTTGATGGATGGCCCAACAGTTCAATCTAGACCACTCCATATTTGAATTTGCTGTTGTAGAATAGATAATGAATATCTATCCAAACAGCTTAAGCTGGGCAGATGAGTAGATAGGTAGAGAAAATAAGGAGCCCAACTGCTTAATCTGGGCCCTTGGAAGAGATAAGGATACATTTAGATAGGAGGGCAGTCAAAAGAAAAGAGGACAATCAGGGTTTGCTAGTTCAAGTGCACCCAATCCAAAGGAAGAAAAAATGTTAGGTGTATTAGGTTGGGTAGGCAGTTTGAGGTTGTAGAAGCAAGGTTATAATCACTTTTTGTCTTATCAAGAAAGACTCATCTCATCAATGAAATTGGCACCATGGTAGTTGTTTGGTTGCATAACTTTGGAAGCATGACTAATTCCCCTTCCTTCCCCCAAAGATCACTTACTAACATCCTCTCAAGGACCTTGGGATTTGCCCAATAAGTCCAGTTTCACTTCATTTTATGAGAAATGCTAAGTTGATCTCTGAGTTTACTTAGTGGAAAGAAGCCACATTTCTTGTGTAAAATGATCATTCCATACTCCTTTCACTTCCCTATGCCTAAGTTTTCATTCTATAAACTTAGCATTCATCCGTTCAGTTTCAATCCATAAACTCATATTAACCTCTAACTCTATTATTTATCTCCCTTAATCATTTACCCATCCCTATTACACAAAAAACTATATAAAAACCCCAAAAAATACTAAATATCCCTACCCCATAGCATTATAGCTATATAACCTAAGTTTGGGAAATACTAAGTCCATTTGGGACTTGTATTAGCCCTTCCGCATCCAAAATACTTAGGATTAATCTAACATTTGGTTAGATTAATAACTATGTTGACCCCCCCCCCCCCACACACAAACCATACCATATTAACCCCGCGCATACATTTTATTTGGGTTTCGTTTGATATTTGATTAATGAATAACCATAACCGCGACGCCGAACATATAGAACCCATATAACCAAATTTTATGCCCCGGATATATTATAAAACATTAAAATATGCGGCGGGTCCCGCGTCCAAAGCTGCTCGCCGCCCATATCTTCCGTCCGCAGTCCGATCTAGAGCCCTTAATCCAACGGTGGGTGGCAATATCGCATGCCCCGATCTACCGAAGGTTGGCGTCTGGGGGATGGGAAATATTGCTGCCGTACCTCCGCCATGCGTCAAACACCCTGTGTGATCAGAGCCCCCCTCTGTGAAACCGCCCTGGGCCAAAAGCAGTGCAGGGAAAACCGGAAACCGCTCGCCACCGGTCCAATGAGGTCAGGTCCCCATCACCATATGACGTCACCTACACGTCGGCCTGCTGCTGCTCTGTACCACTGCCACATCACCAACTGACGTCACCACCCCGTCAATGTGTCGTCCGCCACATCACCATACATGTCGACTTCCACGTCATCTTCCATACCTGCTACACACCAAAATACATCATGCTGACGTCATCCCCAAAAAGCACCAAAAGTGCTAAAATGTCCCAAATTCATTAAAAAGTCGTGAAAGTGACCATTTTGTTCATTTTCTGTTGGGCGCCCACAGACAACGTGCATGCCATTTTACGACGAAATTGCAACCACCACTCCAAATTACTCAACCAAGCGAGTTCCTCCTGCAAATCTGGCCCCTCAACTCGGCATTGAACCTACTAATTTCCCTCTGCGCCATTAAAAAACAGGTATTTACCCGCTGGTGACCCATAAACCCTGTTTTTTCGCAGTGTTTCCATTAAAATTGATTGAACATCTGCAAATTTGCACTAAAATGCACTCCAACACCTAAAATTTCACCTGTAAATTCACTAGGTAATGCTTTGTTCAAGAGAAACCTAGCAAACTTGCCCTCACTTGCAAATTCCACCATTAAAATACATTTTAGGCTCGTCTTCGCTGGTAGAGTTTTCGAACTGCCCATGCTAAGTCCATTTGTCAAAATCAGCTGCGAAATTTCGCCCGTTTGGCCACAAAATCAATCCCATTCCCTCTGCAGTTTACCCATAGAGCCTATCAATCCAGTGAATTCATTTAAAAGCCTGTCTGAATTCTGCGGAATTTTCTCTTTTACCATAAACTTTACATAGTGGGGCCACATCTATATCAAAGTCTAGTCTGCCAGCTCCCTTACAAAGCTTCAAAGGAAATTTTCACTAGTCAGTTGCTGCACAAGTCCTAACTTCAAATACAAACACAGAAAATTTGAAGATGGCCACTCCAGCTGCCTTAAACATTACTCCTCTAAATGCACCTCACAAGGAAATTGAAGCAATGCCTTTGGCTGATAGGGGCCACTTAATTCAAGACTTGGTTGGGGACAAAAATCACTTGCAAACCTTCTGCCAGCTAAGAAACAGTTTTTTGAACAAGTGTGATATGTATGGAGTATGGGAATCAAACTTGCCCATTTACTTCCTCCCTTCTGTCAACATTTTCCCTGAAATAATCCACCTCTGTGCTGAAAACTATGAGCCAAATCAAAGAGCAATCAAGTCTCCATCTAGGAGCATCCTCTTCCATATAACTCCTGATTTAATCAACCAAATGCTAAGCTTCAAGAAAACTCAACTTCTAGTCCCTCTCTCTATGAAATTCCTGCTTGATGAAGGTCGTAAACTCTCCAGCTCAGAAATAGCCCGAATTTCCAAAGTATTCATGAGAGCAGATCGCCAACCTACAGAGCCACCTCCTTTTCTCTATGTAAATTTCAATGAAGTAGGCAAGTTATTAGTTGATATGATATCCTATGTGTTGGGTTTCAAAACAAGTGAACACATTGATGAAACTATTTTGGTCCTGTTGTCTGCATATAGCCCAGGACAGGCCCCTGCTGTCAAGTATAATTATGCCAAATTCATCTCCAATACGATACATGACCAACTAGTGAAACTGGATAGGGAGGGAGCCTTCAAATACTCTTCTAACATCTACCATCTATTCATGTATTATCAGCCAAACTGCTTCCAATTCCCCATCAAAATATTGGACTCTAAAGGAGAAAAGAGGTCTGTAATTTTCTGGACCTTAGTCTTTCATGAAGTCCATAATTCCCCCTACTCTTACTGTGAGTTCATCGACCTATTTGTCTATCCAGTTTTTTGTCTCCTAAAGAGAACTCCTCCTGCTAGGCTATCCTATGACATGCAGAAAATATTGCAGCTTTCAAAGAACAACAAAATAGGTGACTGGTACTTCTAGTAGAATCACACTGTCATTAGGGTCTATGGCTGTGAGCTCTATCCCTACAGGCTGCCAAGATATGTGCCAATGAGACTATTTGCCTTAGAATATTACAGGAAACTCATTAATTCAGATTTAATTCATTTTCATAGTGCCAAGAAAAAGGCTCGGTTGAAATTCAAAGACCAACTAGGCCCCTTTGTCATGAACAAGAAAGAAGGTTGGCAAGATGCTGACCAAATATTGAGAGAGAGACTCAAGTTGAAAAGGAGTTTTTGGTGGGTCCCTTATGACCCAGATGGCTTTATTAATGCCAAAAAAATAAAATATAGGCTGTCAATCTATGAACATTGCAAAATCCCACAAATAGAACAATTTGCTAATCAAGATGAGTGGGTGCAAGGTACACTAGTTGAAGAGTTCACCCAAGAAGAAATAATGGAGAAAAATGTGAAAGATTTGGAAAAAACTCTTGACTTGGATTCTTGTGAGCAAGTGACATTCAAACTGCCACAACAAGTTGGAGAAGGCACATCAACTGCTGCAGCTTCACAAGCTGCCCAAGAAAGGTATACACTAGTGACAGGTACAACAAAAGGAAAGGAGGTAATGGATGCAGAGAGAGAAATAGTGACTGAACATCCCACTACCTCAAAAGAGCAGGGTCAAGGGCAAGCCCCTCCACTGCAGACTGAGGCACCACATATTCCAGTATTACAGACTCCCGTTAATTAGGAAAGGGGCAAGAAGTGAGATAGGGAAGAAACTACACCTGCTAGTGGCTCAACACAATAGCCAGAGGCCCAAAGGCAAAGAATTGATCCTCAAGTTGAGGAGGAAATAAGTGAAGAATTCATAGAGAGTCTGAGGAGGGAGAAAGAAACTATCCAGCAAACACCTACCATCTCATTCCAATAAGAGCAAGGGAGGCAGCATGGTATGGAGGTGTCCTCCTCAAGGCAGCAAAGCAAACAACCACCTGAGATTAAAAGAACTTTCATGGAAATCAAGGCTCAAAATGAGTTGTTAAGAGTACAGTTGTATGATCAGTTCCTCAAGGCAACACCCTCCAAACAACAGAGATTAATGGGAGCCTATGACTTTAAGGAAGAGAAAATGATCTTAAGTCATTTTAAGCCGAAGATACCAGAACCACAAACAACTGCAGATTACATAAGGACAAACTTAGAGGTCCTTGCCAAGGACATACACCCAATGGACCAAATAGAGCTACACAAGCAAACAGGGGAAATGGTCTATGCCACTCTAGCAGACAAGGATATGCTGGCCCATCAACTGAAGGAATCATTGAAAAATACAAATACTCAATTGGATTTGGAGAGAATGTCTTCCTCAGCCAAAGATAGCAGAATAAAGACATTGGAGGAAATCATTGTGGAACTAGGACATGATCCTAAGAAGGGTGCTAAATGCATCCAGGCCCTCATAAAGAAAAAAGAGGAAGATATGGCTGCACTCAAAAAAAAATTGAAGCTGCCTACAACTATGCACCCTCAAACTGTAGAACTTGGTGCAAGAGAAAGAAAGTGAAGATACAATGGATCTGCTCATGAGGATGAATCAAAGAATAATTTAGATGGAGGAAGAGTTGGAGAGAGCATTGAAAGGAAAGTAGGGAGAGTCGACCTCCCAGCCACCTCAAACAGCTCCAACTGTTGTCACTGTTCCTCCCACACAAGCAACAACAATCCCTCCTGTCATTTCAGCACCCACAACAACTACATAAACTACAGAAGCTACAGCAACAGCAACAACAACAACAGCACCAGAATCTAGCATAAGTATGGAAGAAATGATGAAAGTGGTCAAAGAGCTAGAAGTTCAGGTGACAGAGGTGAAAGAGGCCAAAGAAAAGTTGGCCAAGCTGGAGGCAAACTATGACAAGTCCAAGATGATAGTAGCTGAGAAACAAAGAGAAATAAAAGCATTGGACAACAAAATAAAGGCCTGAGAGAAAGAGCTTACTTTAGACAAAACTTTAGCTGAAATCAAAAAGATTTTGTGGGCCAAAATTGGCCAATCAATCACTCACCAATGGTTATTGATTCAGGCCATACATGAACAAATAGAATTGATAGGCCTAGCTCAATATAAGACTCAAAGGGCTAGAGTAGCATTGGGAAATATGCCTGAGCAGGCCAACAAAATGATTCACTTCCTGAACACTCAAACCAAAGAGGAGTTGGCAGCATTAGATAAAGTAGAAAGACAGATACTATTCTGACATCAAAAAAGGTGCTGACCCTGAGAAATTTTGTGCAGACTCTAGAAAGAAAGTGCCAGGAAATGTAGGCAGAAATAAACGACTTCAAGCTAAAAATGGCAGCATTACAGAGTAGAGGATTACCCAGCCTATTGACTAGCGCTGGAAAACTACTGACCTGTGAACAATATATTACCATAATGGATAACTATATTTCCAATCAGATTACAACTTCCTCAAGTACCTTAGAAGAAACAGGGCCTCCCTCTGGACAGAGTCTTTATGACAAGTTAGAGAATCTATTTTACATTGAACATGAGATAAATCACCTGTTTGAGGTCCAGCCCAACTTTTATAGATACACTGAAGATGATGAAACACTCATAAAGATACGAAGACATCAACTACCTCCAGAGGATTGGTGGCAAGCAACGCTGGAAATTCTACCCTGGTAATTTGATTTCTGTTCCCTTTTGGTCAGCTACAGGTCAGCAAATTTCGATACACGGGCCACCTTTCAAACAGTAAAAACAACAGAAGGAAAGGGTCAAATTATGATTGCAACTCATTATTAAAAGACCAAGTATGGAAAACAAGACAACAAACGCAAGACCCGCAAATTAAAGACGTAGCTCTTGTCGTCTCATTCAGTCCAGAAAGTCAAATATCTCTGACAAATTGAACAACTATGCACACCAACAATTACTGCAACATTTATTTCCCTCATTTACTTCTTTTGAAGAGTTGGTAAAGAAAGTTATTGCATGAAGACTTATCTGCAAGATATTTTGTATCTCATTTTTGTATAAATACCTCCCCATAGAATGTATTAGGGGTTGGTGATTTTCTCTTTGGACTGCGCTGTAAATTATGAGACTCTTTAATACAAATGGCTATTGAAGTTCATTGTTTCTGGACCATCTGAAGGTGGATTTGATGTTCTGGGACCTGCTACAGAATTCATGTGTTTTTCTATGGATCAATAAGTTGCTCTAACCTGCGTTTGTGCTTTCTATGTTTGCAAAATTCATATATGTTCATAATCTTAGTAACAGAGGAAAAGAATAGCCTAGAGTTTGTTTAAATACACTCTGTGTTCAATCTCTGCTATTAACTATGTTTTATTCAGAATTAGTCATAAATAGGAATTCTTAGTTGCTCCTGTTTTCACTAATTCTTTCATTTTGAATATTACTTAGGAATTCTTAACTGCTCCTAGATAATATTCAACCACCTTCCCTCTGCCAGCATAATGAAATATTCTTAATTGCCTCTTATTCCCTAACCCACTCCATCAATTTCCTGATTTTAAAATTATCCCTAGATTGATTATCTTGCTCTGTAACATTGCCTTTTATCAGAGAAAACACTGTCAACTATTCACTTTCATTAACTCCATTGCCCAATGGAATAAACTGTTTTACACTTGCACCCCAGCTCTATTTGAAATCACCATCCAACAAACTTAAATCAAAACCCTGTTCATCATAACTAGCGTAAAATACTCCAAAACAAAGCTAAATTACAAAGAGAGAGCCCTCTCTGGTTGTAGGTAGGTTAGGACCTACAGCTAAAATATTGGTTAGTGGTTACCTCGTCCATATTCCCTTCAGGAGGCAGGGAACAACCTGAGTGATAACATCATTGGTGACTCCGCTGGGGACTGAATGGCTGTTTGTGATTCCTGTCGACTTTAAACAGTTGTTCCAAAGATTTGATCTGTTCCCTCTGTTTTAACATATTGAAAAGAAAGCCCAAAGCCTCCTACATAGAATATTGTGAATGACCGTGATTGTAAAACATTCCCAGAAAAACACCAAAAAGAAATTTAGAAGCTGGCTCCAAAGAAGAAAACTCTGTACACCAGGTCAAACCCTGACCCAGATTCTCCAGCTATTTTTGAAAATCCCAACTTGATCCATGAGACCCTTAGGAAACAAGAAGAACAAGAAAAATCTACTGATTCAAACCCTCAAATAGTTCAGCAGAACTATATCCCAACTCCTTCTAAAGTGTCAGTCCATCCTCACATTACTGCTGCTTCTCCTAGTTCTTCATCCATGTCTTAAAACACCTTCTCCACACCCCCATCCACTACCCATATTTCCACTCGTGTCCCCCTTGTTCTAGCCCTTTTATTTCTTCCTGCTGTCCCATTTATCCCTGTAAATATGGCTAACCATTATGCTCCTTTGCAGTTGCCTGCCAATCCAGGGGCTATGCCTCAAGATTATCAAAGTAAGATCACCTATTTTAATGGTGCTAGTTCCTATACAACTCAACAACACACTGAGAAAATGCAAGACTATTTTGAAAATTATGAAATTGATGATAATGATGTGAGAATGAAGATCTTTGTCCAAAGTCTAACTGGTGATGTAAGGACCTGGTTTAGGACACTTGCTGCAAATTCTATAGCCAACCCTGAGGCCCTATATCAAGCCTTTTTAAATAGATGGGAAAAAAAAGAAAGACCCTTTACACATTTTAACTGAATATGACAATTTAAAAAGGGGCCCACAAGAAACTGTTCAAGACTATTGTGCAAGGTTCAATAATGTTTATAGTGCCATTCCTCAAAACCTTAGACCTCCACCTGACTTATCCTTGATCAAATTCCCGGATGGATTTGATCCTGACATGGCATATCAGTTGAGGGAAAGAGCCCCTCCAAGCTTAGCAGACATGCAGAATATAACTGTTACTGTGGAGGCGGACCTGATTGCTAAACGAAATCGGGCAAGAGCTGAAAGAAGAACAACTTTCAAAGAGGATCCTACACCATTTGAACAGAAACTAGATGCCATCATCAAAGGGATGGATAGATTGGGAGATAGGGTAGAGACCATTGAGAGAAAATCATCTTGGGAGGGTCAAACAAGTAACACAGCCAGGAATCCAAATTTTAGAAAAAATCAAAACCCAAATGCTGGAAGAGCTGGTCCTGATCAGAATATCAGACCTCCATTTCAAGAGAATTATGCAGAAGCCTCAACCTCTAGACCCTCACATTAACTTAACGGGTTTAGATAGGGAACAATTTTTTTTTCTAACATAAGATGACTAAGAAGCTCATAACATCAATCAATTCCAAACCAAGTCCGGAGAGTCATTTGATTTTAGGGAAGGCTATGATGCAACAGTCTATGAGGTTCATAAACAGTACAAATTGAGGAGTAGAACCATAGATGTGCCTGAACCTACCAAGCTGAAGGATACCAAGCAGCTAAAGAAAACAAAAGATAAAGCTGTCCGGACAGAACCCTCTGATAAAACAGACCCAGACCCAAAGGAAGTCACTATGGAAGATGTATTAGACTTACAGCCTTCAAGGAACCAATCATTCACATCCCATTCTTCAAAGGAAAATTTAGATCACCCTCTTGAATGTAATTTCGAACTAGACATACCTCATAACAACACTCATAATCAAGAGAAGATCATTGAAAAGTTAGCTGAAAATGAAAAATCTGTTGTCCATAATGTAAAAATTCAGATAGAAAAACCTTTTTAACTTAGAAACAAAAATTGGCAAGTTGAAAATAGCTATTCCTTTGTCAGAATTGGCTAAACACGGGGTGTACAGACAACAAATCAATAAGTCATTACAAATACCAGAGAATAAGGATGCAGTAAATGTTCTAGATGATCAACCAGAGTTGATTTTTGGTCCTGAAGTCAATGGTAAAACGGTAGATGGAGGGGTTCCTCCATTCTCTGTGAGTTTAAACATTCATGACAAAGTGCTGCATAATGCTATGTTTGATTCGAGAGCCTCCCATAATCTAATTCCTAAGTCTGTGATGGAAAGACTGGATCTAGACATCACAAGACCCTATAAAGACTTGTTCTCGTTGGATTCTAGCCAGGTCAGGTGTCTAGGCCTAATCAAAGACCTTTGCGTATCTTTAGTCCAATATCCAACTAAAACAATCTTGACGGATGTGGTGGTAGCTGATATCCCACCTAAGTATGGTATGCTTTTGTCCAGATCTTGGGGAGAAAAACTCCAAGGATCTTTGCAGCTGGACATGTCCTATGCCACTATTTTAGTCTTTGGACAACCAAAGAGATTGTACCGAGAAACATTGATGAAATATGTGGTTAGCAGTCAAGAAAAACCCCAAAACTTCCCCATCTATTCTATGCATTCCGACATGGATTCATTCATCTTATACAATGCTGACATGTGTCCCAAAACTAATGTCAAACTCCTAATGACAGCACAAACAAAAAGCATGAAAGAACAATCTAGTGCCCAAGATCAAAAAAGTCTTCATGTGATTGATACAACAAAGCAAAATGACATATCATATGAGTTACAAAAGCCAAACCTGCCCACTGAACAGGCTTCCAAAACTATTAAGGTTAGTCATAACCAAGAAATCTTATGGTACTTAGAGTTTGATGGGTCAGTGAACAAATTAGGAGCAGGGGCAGGGGTTTGGATACACAACATGCAAAATGACCATGCTCGAGGTCATGCATATAGGCTAAATTTCAGATGTACAAACAACATGGCCGAATATGAAGCCCTTCTATTGGGTCTCAAACTGATTAGAAGTCTAGGGGCAACTAAGATTTCAATACTAGGGGACTCAGATTTGATCATACAACAGATGAAGGGAAATTTTGTTACAAATGATCTCAGGCTGAGGTCTTATAGAGGAGCAACGACTGAATTACTTAATAATTTCTTATAATTTCAGCTCACTAAAATTCTTAGAAACCATAATTTACATGCACATAGTTTGGCAACTTTTGCCAGCACTTGCAAGCTTCCATTTGAGCCCAACCACCACTTCACTACTGAAAGCAAACACAGACCTGCTGTCCCAGATAATGTAAAAAACTGGCAGGTTTTTGAAAATGATACACAAATAAATAATTTCCTGACTTTGAAAGAAGAATTCTCAAGTATAAAAATTGACACAAGCACCATTGAGGATCATCAACAAACAGACCAAAGTGAGCAAAGCATATCAGCTGAAACAACAAATCTGATTTTGTATCCAACAACCTTTGAATGTACAAATTTACAAGAGCTGAAACAAACATATTTTGATGAAATGATTGAGGAAGAATCTGAAGTAATCGAACTAAAGGATAATTTCCTACCCACAGGCTTAACTCCCTTAGAAGATATTTTTGACTCAAATGACATCCCAAGAAAGCCAAAGATGCAACCTCTCAATGCAGAAATTGAGGAATGTAACATTGGGACCACAAAAAATCCCAAAATGCTAAAACTCTCCAAAGTATTGCCTACTGATCAGAAGTTAAAATACATTGACTTGTTTAAAGAGTTCCAAGATGTTTTTGCCTGGAGTTATGAGGATCTCAAATCCTATGACACATCCGTTATCCAACATACAATACCCTTGAAAGAAAACCAGAAACCTTTTATACAAAAGCTGAGGATGATTAATCCAGTCCTCCTTCCCCTTATTGAAAAAGAAGTTATAAGAATGTATCAAGCTGGAATAATTGCACCCATTAGGTTTTCTGAATGGATTTCAAATCTAGTGCCCACTAGAAAGAAAACTGGAGAGATAAGACTTTGTGTTGATCTAAGAAATTTGAATAGAGTCTCCCTCAAAGACCATTACCCCTTACCAAAAATGGATCATATCCTACAAAGGGTAGTGGGGGCTTCTAGGATCTCATTGTTAGATGGCTTCTCAGGATTTAATCAGATTTTAGTCCACCCAAATGATTAGGACAAAACTTCCTTTACAACACCTTGGGGAACCTTTAAATATGTCAAAATGCCTTTTGGACTCAAACATGTAGGGGCCACTTTTCAAAGAGCAATGGACATAGCCTTTGCCAAAGAGATCTATGATTTCTTAGTCATATATCTTGATGATCTCACTGCTTTCTCAAAATCAGACCAAGAACATTTAAAACATCTCAGACAAGTGTTCCTAATTTGCAGAAAATATGGCATATCATTGAACCCAAAGAAATCAGTGTTTGGCCTAGAAGAAGGCAAACTCCTAGGTCACATAATTTCAAAAGATGGTATAAGAATTGACTCGGATAGAATTCAAGCTATCCTCCAAGTGCCTCACCCAAGAAACATCAAAGAACTACAAGCTTTTTTAGGCAAGATCAATTTCCTAAGAAGATTCATTCCCAATTTGGCCGAGCTAATAAGACTGTTGAATAATATGTTGAAGAAAGATTCTAAAGTCAAATGGACAATGGAAGTAAAGAAAGCCTTTGAGGACATCAAAACAGCCCTAACAAAAACACCAGTCCTCACAAGCCCCAAGTTTGATAGAGATTTCATGATCTTTTCCTTCGCTTCTCAACATACTATTGTTGCTGTCCTATTGCAAAAAGATGACCAAGGATGTGAGAAGCCCATTGCATTTTTCAGCAAAGCACTTAGAGATGCCCCTTTGAAGTATCAAATCATGGAAAAACAAGCTTATGCCCTTGTAAAAGCCATCAAGGATTTCAGAATTTATATCCTGTACTCTCATATAAGTGCCTATGTTCCAAATGCAGTGGTTAAAGATATTCTTACTCAAGAAGGAATTGAAGGAAAAATGGGAAAATGGATAGCCAACATTCTAGAGTATGACAGTGAAATCAAGCCAACAAAACTCATAAAAGGACAAGGGTTAGCCAAATTAATGACTGAAACCAACTTTCAAGCCCTTGACATCAATGAACTGGATAACGAACAGAAGATGGCGACTCCACATATCAATCAAGACTTTCTACAATCCCCTTGGTATGCTGATATATGTTTTGTATTGTTAAACCTGCAAGCTCCTCCAGGGTTATCCAGAACCAAAAAGAGATTCTTAAAAATGAAAGCTTCAAAGTTTTGTATCATAGATAATGTGTTGTTTTGGAAAAATCATGAAGGTATTTTTCTTAATTGCCTAACATTGGATGAAAATGACAAAGTCCTCAAGGAATTTCATGCAGGCGACTGTGGTAGACACTTCTATTGGAAATCAACAGCTGATAAAATCCTAAGGGCTGGATTTTATTGGCCCTCCCTGTTTGCTGATGTGAAAAAATTTGTAATATCTTGCCATAAATGCCAAATATTTGAAGAAAAGAAAACGCTGTTGCCCTTGCCCCTCAAACCCATTTCTACTGAAAGGCCATTTCAACAATGGGGTTTAGATTTCATTGGGGAGATCCATCCTTCATCTTCTGACCATCATAGATGGATTCTTACAGCCACATATTACTTTACCAAGTGGATAGAGGCCATCCCTTATAGGCAAGCCAATGACTCAATCATCATGCAATTCCTAGAGACCAATATCCTATCTAGATTTGGTTGTCCGGAAAAGATAATAATAGACAATAAAGTTGCCTTTAAATCCAAAAGAATGATCAAATTCTATTATAGGTACCACATTACCTTGGGCCACTCCATAGCCTATTACCCTCAAGGTAATGGCCTAGCAGAGTCATTTAATAAAAGCCTCACTAATATCATCAAAAAAGTATTGGAGGAGAACAAAAAGAACTGGCATAAAAAGTTAGTAAATGCACTGTGGGCGGATAGATTGACCACAAAAAGGTCCATTGGAACAAGTCCATATGAATTGGTATACGGTGTAGAGGTTGTTTTCCCCTCCTCTTTGGGAATCCCTGTGATCAAATTACTGCCAGAAATACAAGCAGAACCTAATGACATTCAGAGAAGGATCAATCAAACTATTCACTTGCAGCAGACAAGAGAAGAAGTATATCATAGAACCCAGGTACTACAACATAAACTCAAGAAGATCTTTGATAAAAGAACAAAAGCTGAAGATTTCTTCATAGGAAACAAAGTGCTTAAATGGGACTCCAGGAGGGAAGATAAAGGGAAATATGGGAAATTTGATTTTCTTTGGAAGGGACCATTTGTTATTCAAGTTGTACAAGGTAACAACACCTATTTTTTTAAGAGTTTAGATGGCACAGATACTAAGGAAGGCCCAATCAATGGGCGAATGCTCAAGCATTATTTTGATTCCCTTTGATGAACACAACACAACTGTATATTGTACATAAATATTTGTGTTTCCACCAGTTTTTCATTTACAACAATTAGATAAGGAACAAGATGCAACTGATTTTGAGGAAAAAGTCAAGGAAGTACATTAATTTTTGTGTAAAAATTTTTGAATTTACCACAAGAAATCAAAAAGAAGACTTGGGAAGTATAAAGATGATAATAAGCACTCATAGAAACCAACAAAGGCAGAGCTGTAATTTTGCACAGATCAGCTCATAAGGACTGCAAACAGGCTACAAAGGTTTAGATCATGGGTTTCCAGGAGAAATAAGTTTTGAATTACAGCAGCCAACTAAGAATAAGGTCATTTGACCTGCTGTTCTTGGCTTTTCACCAGGAAAAGCCATCCCCAAGTGGAGCCATTGTTAGGTTCCTATACCAATAGGTTTCATTTTTCATGATTGACTATGGAAGTGCCAAATATGTTCATCCTTGCATGCTGCAAAGGTTCCATATTTTGTATACAGACAAAGAAAATTAAAAAATGTAAAGAGGATATGCCTTAAAAGAATAATCAAAAGGCAAGAAAATGAATTGGTTAGAAAAAATAGTAAAAATGAACCCCAAACTAAAAGACCAAGAAAGTGGCCAGTCAAAATGCCACTGCTATCTTATTTGCAAGTTCACAATGTGCAAATATTGTTGTTTATCACACTTGATGGATAGCCCAACAATTCAATCTGGACAACTCCATATTTGAATTTTCTGTTGTAGAATAGAGAATGAATATCTGTCCAAACAGTTTAAGCTGGGCAGATGAGTAGATAGGTAGAGAAAATAAGGAGCCCAACTGCTTAATCTGGGCCCTTGGAAGAGACAAGGGTACATTTAGATAGGAGGGCAGTTAAAAGAAAACAGGACAATCAGGGTTTGCTAGTTCAAGTGCACCCAATCCAAAGGAAGAAAAAATGCTAGGTGTATTAGGCTGGGTAGGCAGTTTGAGGTTGCAGAAGCAAGGTTATAATCACTTTTTTTCTTATCAAGAAAGACTCATCTCATTAATGACATTGGCACCATGGCAGTTGTTTGGTTACATAACTTTGGAAGCATGACTAATTCCCCTTCATTCCCCCAAAGATCACTTACTAACATCCTCTCAAAGACCTTGGGATTTGCCCAATAAGTCCAGTTTCACTTCATTTTATGAGAAATGCTAAGTTGATCTCTGAGTTTACTTAGTGGAAATAAGCCACATTTCTTGTGTAAAATGATCATTCCATACTCCTTTCACTTCCCTATGCCTAAGTTTTCATTCTATAAACTTAGCATTCATCCATTTAGTTTCAATCCATAAACTCATATTAAACCTCTAACTCTATTATTTAGCTCCCTTAATCATTTACCCATCCCTATTACACAAAAAACTATATAAAAACCCCAAAAAATACTAAATATCACTACCCCATAGCATTATAGCTATATAACCTAAGTTTGGGAAATACTAAGTCCATTTGGGACTTGTATTAGCCCTTCCACGTCCAAAATACTTGGGGTTAATTTAACATTTGGTTTTTAATAACCACGCTCACCCCCCCCCCCCCCCCACACACACAAACCATACCATATTAACCCCGCGCATACATTTTATTTGGGTTTCGTTTGATATTTGATTAACGAATAACCATAACCCTGGCGCCGAACATATAGAACCCATATAACCAAAGTTTATGCCCTGGATATATTATAAAACATTAAAATATGCGGCGGGTCTCATGTCCAAAGCTGCTCTCCGCCCATATCTTCCGTCTACCGTCCAATCTAGAGCCCTTAATCCAACGGTGGGCGGCAATATCGCATGCCCCAATCTGCCGAAGGTTAGCGTCCAGGGGATGGGCGGTATTGCTGCCGTACCCCCGCCACGCGTCAATCGCCCGACGTGATCGGAGCCCCCATCTGTGAAACCGCCCCGGGCCAAAAGTGGTGCGGGCAAAACCGAAAACCGCACACCACCGGTCCAATGACGTCAAGTCCCCGTCACCATATGACGTCACCTACACATCGGCCCGCTGCTGCTTTGTATCACTGCCACATCACCCACTAATGTCACCACCCCGTCAACGTGTCGTCTGCCACATCACCATACACGTCGACTGCCACGTCATCTTCCATACCCGCTACGCACCAAAATACGTCATGCTGACGTCATCCCCGAAAAGCGCCAAAAGTGCTAAAATGTCCCAAATTCAATAAAAAGTCGTGAAAATGACTATTTTGTTCATTTTCTATTGGGCGCCCGCAGACAACGTGCATGCCATTTTATGACGAAATTGCCACCACCACTCCAGATTACTCGACCAAGCAAGTTCCTCCTGCAAATATAGCCCCTCATCTCGGCATTGGACCTGCTAATTGCCCTCTGCACCATTAAAAAATAGGTATTTACCCGTTGGTGACCCATAAACCCTGTTTTTTCGCAGTGTCACAATTGAAATTGATTGAACATCTGTAAATTCGCACTAAAACGTACTCCAGCCCCTGAAATTTCACCTGTAAATTCACTAGGTGACCCTTTGTTCAAGAGAAACCTGGAAAACTTGCCCTCACCTGCAAATTCTGCCATTAAATTACATTTTAGGCTCGTCTCCGCCGGCAGAGTTTCCAAACTGCCCATGGTAAGTCCATTTGTCAAAATCCTCTACAAAATTTCGCCTGTTTGGCCACAAAATCAATCCCATTCTCTCTGCAGTTTACCCATAGAGCCTATCAATCCAGTGAATTCATTTAAAAGCCTACCTAAATTCTGCAGAATTTGCTCTTTTACCATAAAATTTACACAATGGGGCCACATTTATATCAAAGTCTAGTCTGCCAGCTCCCTTATAAAACTTCAGAGGCAATTTTCACCAGTCAGTTGCTGCACAAGTACTAACTTCAAATACAAACACAGAAAATTTGAAGATGGCCACTCCAGCTGCCTTAAACATTACTCCTCTAAATGCACCTCACAAGGAACTTGAAGCAATGCCTTTGGCTGATAGGGACCACTTAATTCAAGACTTGGTTGGGGACAAAAATC
Organism: Pinus taeda; assembly: GCA_000404065.3. Classification (NCBI taxonomy): domain Eukaryota; kingdom Viridiplantae; phylum Streptophyta; class Pinopsida; order Pinales; family Pinaceae; genus Pinus; species Pinus taeda. The sequence goes on along the minus strand of APFE031344476.1, from coordinate 50,297 downwards.
ACTTGCAGACCTTCTGCCAGCCGAGAAACAATTTTTGGAACAGTGTGATATGTATGGAATATGGGAATCAAACTTGCTCATTTACTTCCTCCCTTCTGTCAACATTTTCCCTGAAATAATCCACCCCTGTGCTGAAAACTATGAGCCAAATCAAAGAGCAATCAAGTCTCCTTCTGGGAGCGTCCTCTTCCATATAACTCCTGATTCAATCAACCAAATGCTAAACTTTAAGCAAACTCAGCTTCTGGTCCCTCTCTCTATGAAATTCCTGCTTGATGAAGGTCCTAAACTCTCTAGCTCATAAATAGCCCAAATTGCCAAAGTATTCATGAGAGCAGATCGCCAGCCTACAGAGCCACCTCCTTTTCTCTATGTAAATTTCAATGAAGTAGGAAAGTTATTAGTTGATATGATATCCTATGTGCTGGGTTTCAAAACAAGTGAGCACATTGATGAAACTATTCTAGTCCTGTTGTCTGCATATAGCCCAGGACATCCCCCTACTGTCAAGTATAATTATGCAAAATTCATCTCCAATAAGATACATGACCAACTAGTGAAACTGGATAGGGAGGGAGTCTTTAAATACTCTTCTTACATCTATCATCTATTCATGTATTATTAGCCAGACTGCTTCCAATGCCCCATCAAATGATTGGACTCTAAAGGAGAAAAGAGGTCTGTAATTTTCTAGACCTCAGTCTTTCATGAAGTCCACAATTCCCCCTACTCTTACTGTGAGTTCATCGACCTGTTTGTCTATCCAGTTTCTTGTCTCCTGAAGGGAACTCGTCCTACTAGGCTATCCTATGACATGCAGAAAATATTGGAGCTTTCAAAGAACTACAAAATAGGTGACTGGTACTTCTACCAGAATCACACTATCATTAGGGTCTATGGCTGTGAGCTTTGTCCCTACAGGCTGCCAAGATATGTGCCAATGAGACTATTTGCCTTGGAATAGTAAAGGCAACTCATTAACTCAGATTTAACTCATTTTCATAGTGCCAAGAAAAAGGCTTGGTTGAAATTCAAAGACCAACTAGGCCCCTTTGTCATGAACAAGAAAGAAGGTTGACAAGATGCTGACCAAATATTAAGGGAGAGACTCAAGTTGAAAAGGAGTTTTTGGTGGGTCCCTTATGACCCAGATGGCTTTATCAATGCTAGAAAAATAAAATATAGGCTGTCATCCTATGAACATTGCAAAATCTTACAAATAGAACAATTTGCTAATCAAGATGAGTGGGTGCAAGGTACACTAGTTGAAGAGTTCACCCAAGAAGAAATAATGGAGAAAAATGTGAAAGATTTGGAAAAAACTCTTGACTTAGATTCTTGTGAGCAGGTGACATTCAAACTGCCACAACAAGTTGGAGAAGGCACATCAACTACTGCAGCTTCACAAGCTGCCCAAGAAAGGTCTACACCAGTGACAGGTACAACAAAAGGAAAGGAGGTAATGGATGCAGAGAAAGCAACAGTGGCTGAACAACCCACTACCTCAAAAGAGAAGGGTCAAGGGCAAGCCCCTCCACAGCAGACTAAGGCACCATAGATTCCAACATTATAGACTCCTGTTAATGAGGAAAGGGGCAAGAAGTGAGATAGGGAAGAAACTACACCTCCTAGTGGCTCTACATAGTAGCCAGAGGCCAAAAGGAAAAGAATTGATTCTCAAGTTGAGGAGGAAATAAGTGTAGAAGTCATAGAGAGTTCGAGGAGGGAGAAAGAAACTAGCCAGCAAACACCTACTAGCTCATTCCAGCAAGAGCAAGGGAGGCATCATGGTATGGAGGTGTCCTCCTCAAGGCAACAAAACAAGCAACCACATGGGATTAAAGGAACTTTCATGGAAATTAAGGCTCAAAATGAGTTGTTAAGAGTACAGCTGTATGATCAATTCCTCAAGGCAACACCCTCCAAACAACAAAGATTAATGGGAGCCTATGAATTTAAGGAAGAGAAAATGATCTTAAGTCATTTTAAGCCGAAGATACGACAACCACAAACAACTGCAGATTACATAAGGACAAACTTAGAGGTCCTTGCCAAGGACATACACCAAATGGACCAAATAGAGCTACACAAGAAAACAGGGGAAATGGTCTATGCCACTCTAGCAGACAAGGCTATGCTGGCCCATCAACTGAAGGAATCATTGAAAAATACAAACACTCAGTTGGATTTGGAGAGAATGTCTTCCTCAGCCAAAGATAACAGAATAAAGACATTGGAGGAAATCATTGTGGAACTAAGACATGATCCTAAGAAGGGTGCTAAAGGCATCCAGGCCCTCATAAAGAAAAAAGAGGAAGATATGGCTGCACTCAAAAAATAATTGAGGCTGCCTGCAACTATGCACCCTCAAACTGCAGAACTTGTGCAAGAGAAAGAAAGTGAATATACAATGGATCTGCTCATGAGGATGAATCAAAGAATAATTCATATGGAGGAAGAGTTGGAGAGAGCATTGCAAGGCAATCAGGGAGAGTCGACCTCCCAGCCACCTCAAACAGCTCCAACTGTTGTCACTGTTCCTCCCACACAAGCAGCAACAATCCCTCCTGTCATTTCAGCACCCACAACAACTACATCAACTACAGATGCTACAGCAGCAGCAACAACAACAACAACACCAGAATCTAGCATGAGTATGGAAGAAATGATGAAAGCGGTCAAAGAGCTAGAAGTTCAGGTGATAGAGGTGAAAGAGGCCAAAGAAAAGTTGGCCAAGCTAGAGGCAAACTATGACAAGTCCAAGATGACAGTGGCTGAGAATCAAAGAGAAATAAAAGCCTTGGACAACAAAATAAAGGCCTTAGAGAAAGAGCTTACTTTAGACAAAACTTTAGCTGAAATCAAGAAGATTTTGTGGGCCAAAATTGGCCAATCAATCACTGACCAATGGCGATCGATACAGGCCATACATAAACAAATAGAATTGATAGGCCTAGCTCAATTTGAGACTCAAAGGGCTAGAGCAGCATTGGAAATATGCCTGAGCAGGCCAATAAAATGATTCACTTTCTGAACACTCATACCAAAGAGGAGTTGGCAGCATTAGATATCAGTAGCAGGACATATACTATTCTGACAGCAAAAAAGGTGTTGACCCTGAGAAATTTTGTGCAGACTCTAGAAAGAAAGTGCGAGGAAATGCAGGCAGAAATAAACGACTTCAAGCTAAAAATGGCACCATTGCAGAGCAGAGGATTACCGAGCCTATTGACTAGCGCTGGAAAACTACTGACTTGTGAACAATATATTACCAGAATGGATAACTATCTTTCCAATCAGATTACATCATCCTCAAGTACCTCAGAAGAAACAGGGCCTCCCTCTGGATAGAGTCTTTATGACATGTTAGAGAATCTATTTTACATTGAACATGAGATAAATCACCTGTTTGAGGCCCAACCCAACTTTTATAGATACACTGAAGCTGACAAAACACTCATAAAGATACGAAGACATCAGCTACCTCTAGAGGATTGGTGGCAAGCAATGCTGGAAATTCTACCCAGGTAATTTGACTTCTGTTCCCTTTTGATCAGCTATAGGTCAACAAATTTGGATACACAGGCCACTTGTCAAACAGTAAAAACAGCAGAAGGAAAGGGTCAAATTATGACTGCAACTCATTATTAAAAGACCAAGTATGAACAGCAAGACAGTAAACGCAGGACCCACAGATTAAAGACGCATCTCTTGCCGTTTCATTCAGTCCAGAAAGTCAAATATCTCGGACAAATTGGACAGCTATGCACACCAACAATTACTGCAACATTTATTTCCCTCATTTACTTCTTTTGAAGAGTTGGTAAAGAAAGTTATTGCATGAAGACTTATCTGCAAGTTATTTTGTATCTCATTTTTGTATAAATACCTCCCCATAGAATGTATTAGGGGTTGGTGATTTTCTCTCTGGACTGTGCTGTAAATTCTGAGACTCTTTAATACAAATGGCGTTGAAGTTCACTGTTTCTAGGCCATCTGAAGGTGGATTTGATGTTCTGGGACCTACTATAGAATTCATGTGTTTTTCTATGGATCAATAAGTTGCTCTAACCTGCGTTTGTGCTTTCTGTGTTTGCAAAATTCATATATGTTCATAATATTAGTAACAGAGGAAAAAAATAGCCCAAAATTTGTTTAAATACACTCTGTGTTCAATCTCTGCTATTAACTATGTTTTCTTCAGAATTAGTCATAAATAGGAATTCTTAGTTGCTCGTGTTTTCACTAATTCTTTCATTTTGAATACTACTTAGGAATTCTTAACTGCTCCTAGATAATATTTAGCCACCTTCCCTCTGCTAGCATAATGAAAGATTCTTAATTGCCTCTCATTCCCTGACCCACTCCATCAATTTCCTGATTTTAAAATTTTCCCTAGTTTGATTATCTTGGTCTGTAGCATTGCCTTTTATCAGAGAAAACACTGTTAGCTATTCACTTTCATTGAATTCATTGCCCAATGGAATAAACTGTTTTACACTTGCACCCCAGCTCTGTTTGAAATCACCATCCAACAAACTTAAATCAAAACCCTGTTCATCATAACTAGCCTAAAATACTCCAAAACAAAGCTAAATTACAAAGAGAGAGCCCTCTCTGGTTGCAAGTAGGCTAGGACCTGCAGCTAAAAGATTGGTTAGTTGTTACCTCGGCCGTATTCCCTTCAGGAGGTAGGGAACAACCTGAGTGATAACAGCTGGAAGACCTGGACGAGGTCCAACAACACCATGGGGAAAATCATTGGATCTTAGGTGGTGACTTCAACATGATCACCACCCTAGAGGAAAAGAAGGGAGGCTTAAGAAGACTGGATAAAGACACGAAAGCGTTCAACACCTTCATAAATGCATCTAAACTCATTGATGTCCCCACAATCAATGGTCTGCATACTTGGAACAATTAGCAAGGGGGAAATATGAAAATTTCATCGAGGCTCGACAGGATCCTTATCTCGGAATCCATCATCCTCCAAAATCTAGATATGGAGGCCAACATTCTGCCTATTGCGGGATCTGATCACGGGCCAGTGTAGATTCACTTCACCAATATGGACATGCCTCATAATAGGCCTTTCAGATTTGAGGTTTTTTGGACAGATCACCCAACATTCATGCAAAATATACAGAGATGGTGGACTCAAATCACCATAGAGGGCGATAATATCATGTACATCTTCCAACAAAAGCTCAAGATCATCAAAGCCAATCTCAAATGCTGGAATAAGAACACCTTTGGCAACATTTTTCAAGCCAAAAAAGAGTTCGATGAAAAAATGGCGGGTATCTAGCAAACAATGATTAAGGAAGGACCTACTGATGAAAGGTTGGCTTAGGAATCAAACCTACTAAGGCAATGGGAAGAAAGGCTAAGACAAGAAGAGTTGCTTTGGAAAAAAAATTCGAGGGTGCAATGGTTAAAACAGGGAGAACGCAACACAAGTTTCTTTCATAAGTCAATCGTTCAGCATAGAGCCAACAATCGTATTCTATCCCTCAAAAAAGCTGATGGCACTAAAGTTTATACCAGGGAGAAAATAGGAACTAAACTTAACTCATACTTAAATTCACTTCTCAAAGATCCCATTCATGATAGAACCCAAGCCATCAGTAAAGTCATCGGTGATATCCCCCCTTAGTTACGGAGGAGCAAAAATCCCTTCTTTTAAGAGAGTTCACTGAGCAGGAGATTGAAGTAGTCATCTTCACCATGGCTACTAACAAAGTCCCGGACCAGACGACTTTACAATTGAATTCTTTAAAGCTTGCTGACCCATTATCAAGGCCAAAATTTTCATCCTTATAAAGAATTTCACAGAACCAAGAGAGTGTTACCTGCCATCAATGCCACCTTCCTCACCCTAATTCCAAAATCAGATCAAGCTGACTCACCTGATAAGTTCCGAACCATAGCCCTTTGCAATGTCATATATAAAATCCTATCCAAACTGATGGCTAACATGCTTAAACCCATCCTCCCCTCAATCATATCTCTAGAGCAATCAGGATATGTTGAAGGCAAGTAGATCATTGACAGCATAATCCTCACTTAGGAGGTTTTGCATTCTATCAAAACACAGAGGATTCCAGGTATGCTCATCCAGCTTGACCTTTCAAAGGCCTTAGATAAAATCAGTTGGATCTACATAAAAGCAATCCTCCAAGCTTTCAACTTCAGTTAGTTTTGGCTAAATTGGATAATGGAATTGGTATCAGGATCATTCTTTTCAATCATGATAAATTGAGGGCCCCTACAACCCTTCCTTCCATCTAGAGGTATAAGAGAAGGAGATCCCCTATCTCCTTTTCTCTCTTTTTTTTTTTTTACGGCAGAGGGTCTAGGAAGATCTCTATCCAAAGAAAACTAGAAGAATCAGCTCAAAGGCATCAAACCTACACCTCACAGCCCCACATTAATGCATCAACAATTTGTAGATGATACAATGCTCATGGGCTCCCCCACAGTACAGGAAGCTCGAACCATCAACAAGGTGATAAAGACCTTCTCAGAGGCCTCAGGTATGGAAATCAATCTCAAAAAATCCAAATTGTTTTCTTTTCAATATTCTGTTCCTGTGCAGAGAAATCTTAGCAGAATTCTCAATATTCAGAAGAACTCCCTTCCAACCAAATACCTTGGCATTCCACTCTCAGAATATGCCCCCAAATATGCAAACTAGGAAGCCCTCCTTAACAAAATGAAGGCCATGTTAAGTAGCTGGACTCACAGAGCCCTAAACATGGCTAGCAGACTAGTTTTGGTCAAATCAGTTCTTCAAACTATGCCAGCCTATCTATTCGCGGCCGTAGCGGCTACTAAAGTTGTTTATAAATCCATTCGAAACACTTAACGATCCTTCCTCTAGAATGGAGCTTTCAAGAAATCAAAGTGGGCTCTCCTCAAGTGGACAAACATTTGTAAACTAAAATTGGTGAGAGGACTAGGCCTAAGAGATCCTGAAATCCTAAGCAAGGTTGTAGCAGTGAAAATCTAGTGGAGGTGGGTGGAAAATCCTAATTCCCTCTAGGGCACCTTGTGGAAAGCAAAGTACAAAAATAAAGTCAGGGACAAATACCTCATTAGGCTCACTGGCAAAACTCAAGGATCCCCCTCTAGAACAAAGCATTGGAAAATCGACATATTGTTCAGAGGCACATCTTCTGGGAAGTGCACCAAGGCAACATCGCCCTCTTCTAGGAGGATGCCTGGCAACAACTCGCCCTTGGACCACCCAGATTGGACTACTCTTAAAAGAGCCATGCAAGAAGCAGGGTTGGTAACTGTAGCAAACTACTGGCAGTCTATAAACGTAGCTACTACATGGAAAAAATGGCTATCAAAAGAGAGATGGCTCACCCAAGATTGCCATGTGAATATAGACCCTCTTTTACAAGACCTAGATCAGCGGAGAATCCTCACATCAAATAAAGAGGATATCCTTCATTGGGGAAGTAATCCTAAAGGAACCTTCGACCTAAAAGAAGCCTACAAGATCATGGCTACCTCTCCTGACTCGCAACTGGACCCCAAATGGCACGCTTTTTGGAACAGAGGAACTTGACCCAAAATCACCCTTTTCTCATGGCTGGTCTTACATAACAGAGCACTCACATGGGACAATATTCAGAAATGGGGTTTCATAGGGCCTTCCCGCTGTGTCATCTGTGAGAATGATCATGAAACTCTCAATCATATTCTCAACACTTGCCCCATTGTCTGCTCTCTTTGGGATGACATAGTCATTGTCTTCAGACAATCCGATAGAAGTAGGAAATCTATCTGTCATTCACTAAGCAATTGGAGATCCTCCATATCCTCCAACCCTCTGGTCAATAGAGCTTGGAATCTCATTCCAGGAGCCATAGCATGGATCCCTTGGAAAGAGCGAAATGCAATAATCTTCAAGAATTCAGCGATGGTAGTGGACATGTTAAAAGGAAAGACGCAACAACTCATCACGGAATCGATCAATACCATGGGTATATTGCAGCGAGAGGGAAGCACATTTCTGAGTGACCAAAGAATAATCCAGATCCTAAATCTCAAAGCCACGACGATTCCTATTGGAAGGAACTAGGCTTCAGTTTCTATGTCACAGGATAAGTGGTGTCTACCTCCATTTCAAACATTCAAGCTGAATTTTGACGGGTGTCAAAGAAAAACCCGGGAAATGCTGGTTACGGTGGAGCAGTCAAGGATCATGCTGGTACCATCCATCTCATCTATGATGGAAATCTTGGCATGAACACCAATAACGTTGCAGAGCTAAACGCTCTCATTTGAGGCATCACCCTGGCTGATCGCTATAGACTTCTACCTCTGGTGGTGGAAGGAGATTCAAAGATTTTCATTAGGTTGTTGCAAAAACTCCATACTGGCACCCAGGTGGACAAGATAACCCCAAGCTAGAGGCTCTCAGCAATCCTGAGGGAACTACAAGGCCACCTCAGCAATATTCAAGGTGTCACCTTTCAAGTGGTTCGAAGAAAATCCAACAAGTTGGTCGATGCCTTGGCCAATGCTGGCATTCAGTCCAATCTTGAAGACTATCACATCCTTTGGCAAGATTTGGAGGATGGGGAAATCAAAGCTACATGCAATACCATTAACAGCTCGGACCTTCGGGCCATGTAAACATGCAGAGCATGACTGTCACTGGTTTTCCTTGTTTCTTCTATGTATGCCTCTGTATCGATAATTCTACTTAATGTAAGTGTACTGTTAGAAAACAGACACAAAGTATTTGCTAGGTTCTCAGACTAGGCCCAAGTAGTTTTGTAAAGACAAAAATCAATCATAATGGTTCTAGAACCTTAGCTCTAGTCGAACACTCTAGGAAAACTAATCATCACATTTGCATAGAAATCTCCTGGGTTGTGGCCAAAATCAACTATTATCACCATAGAAAATTTAGAGAAGCTATCGAAATAGGAAAACACCCCTAAATAGGGTCTCTATCGTCTCGTACGTCTCCCGACCCCACTATCTTGTGACCTCATGGTTCAACCTATCCCTAATATCATTTTATTAACATTTGAATAAATAACATTAATCAAGAACCATACCTTGCCTTCAATCAAAAAAAAAAAAAACTTTTTGTAAGGTTAAATTCCAATAATTTTTATATCCTCAATTAAAATTAAATTTAGGAAAATCCTAACAATTTATCTTAAAAATATTGATTAATAAAGACTCAATTAGTAATATTTAGAAGACCCATTTAGTTTTATTATTATATTACATGTTTTAATTATTTTGCATTATTTATAACATTAATGTTAATACATAATATATTTAACATTAATAATCCTAACGTAAGCAAAATTAACTAATACAATTTTTTTTATTAATGGACAAATAACCTTATATCATTAAAATATTATAATACTCTAATGTCACATAAAATTATATTTAGAATAATAACATTAGGTATTAATTAATTGTTATTAAAAATAACTAATACTAAAACTTTTAATTAGTAACATATTAATATTATAATATTACATGGTATTTGATAAAAATAAAATAAAAAGGTTAACTAAATTTATTTCTTAACAACATCAAATTGTGGGCTATTTACATTACCAACCCAATTTTTCTCTATTTATTACCCCAACATTCTCTAACTTCTTCACACATCTAATCTTGATGATGACCACAAAGGTTGAACATGAATGGGATGACTCTAGAAGACATCAATACACAAAATGTAGATAACAGGGGCTTAAAATCTAGAATTTTCAACCTTTATGGAAGGGTGAAATCACAAAAAATTCGTACTTAGAAAGATCCATAGTAAAAATTGCAATGAAGAAGTCAGACCTCACTTTTCTCAAACACTGTAGAGATGGCTATATTATTTCTCCATTTTCTTTCATCAAACACAACCTCAAAAACCACAAAAACAATCACATTTTCACCAAAGCAAACCAATCACTCCTTCGCTCAAAGATTAGTAAGTTACGCTCACAACTAAACCTATTAAACAAGAAGGATTATGATCTACACCTTAGTCTATCTAACCTTATTGAAACACTGCTATGGTCTAGAATAGACTCATGCGCAACTTTGAAATCTCTCAAAATAACTCGAAACAAACCCTAAAATTTGAAAAATTGGAAATGAAAGCCAGCGTTCATCCCAACTCTGGGACAAACCTCAACAAATCCAAAATTAAACCTTTACAGATATCTTTCTTAATTCTCTTATATCGATGGAAAATATTCCTAATTCACACCACATCGTAGTCAAGCAAAATTCTAATGCTGGTCCTCAAAAGAACAATTTCGCTACAACGTACAAGAAATCCGTGGATCAAAACACCAATCATAAATCCTACAAAAACATCTCTGAAATGGTATTGACTAGCGCAGGTTCTACTGGGATGGAACATTCTACGTCACAGAGATCATGGTCACATACGATGGGCAACATATTGATGAAAGAATGCAATGAGACATTTGACATATAAACATTGAACCCACTGTGACAACCACTGAATCAACAATTTGTATCAATATGGGAAACGAGTTAATGAAAAACTGTGATGAGATGTCGGACAAAAGCATTCACACAGTGACAGCTTCCAATGAATACGAACATCGCTGGAACAGAGAACACTGCGTCTTTGGAAAACGATACACCACATAACAGTGAAATACAATTAGCAATTTTAGAGACCTATGACATGAACGTTGAACCCACAATGACAACGTCCATTAAATCAAAAATCGATATCAATACAGGCAGCGTGTTGATGGAAAAATGCAATGAAAAATGCAATGGGACCCTGGGAAAAAGCGTTGAACTCACGGTGATGGATACCACTGAATCAAAAATCGAAATCAATACAGAAACAATGTGTTTTAATTCCACAGATCATATAACTAACAACGGAATCACTCTGGAAACCATATGGACTAACGCAGGGCCTCGCTCAAACATAGCATGTGGAATAAAGAACTTTGCGTTTTTGGAGAATGATACTAATAATCCACCACAGAACAAAAAAAATACTATCATTAATTTTAGAGAACAACGAAATTACGGATGAGACTGCCTTGGAGTACGATAAGACCAATAACACAGTCACTAGGCTCATATTCACAGAAATCAGTGAGATGGAAATAGTAAATAAAGAACATGAAACAACAATCCATTTCATGTTTGACAATGGGAAAGATAAATACGAGACCCTCAACAAAGACACTAATCTCACTATGGATGCTAAAACAACATCCATAACTCAAGAAATCAGAAGAACCAATCAAACATTGACATCAGATACTCAGAAAGTAAGCATAATAAATCTTTCCAATACTTAGATTGACTAGGTCACTTAAGGTCTACTTGAAAGAGGCCTAAATTTTGCCATTTCCCCTCGCACCATCCCCAAGGATGAAATTCTATGTAACATCGAATATGGCACCAAGGATTTACTAGACAATATTAAAGATATTATTAGACAGGATTGCTCCATAATCCTAAGAAAAGCTAAACCATCCAGAAGGAGTATCTCCAAACAAGAATACCTAGCTCTCAAGACCTTAAACCAAAACTCTAACACTGTGGTCTTGAAAGCTCACAAAGGTGGTGCAACTATTATAATGAACACAAAATATTACAATGAAAAGATGCTAGATGACCTAACCAATAGTGGATGTTACATTAAACTAAAAAAGAATCCCATAAGGAAGATTTCCAAAAATGTAAATAAATTAATAAAAATGAGAAAAGAACATAATATTAGGAATCTGATTGAAACCAATCCCTACATCCCTAGGATTTATGGAGCCCCTAAAATTCACATGGAAGGTATCCCCATTAAACCCATAGTCAATACCATCGAAGGTCCTACTTACAATCTCGTGAAACATCTAGCTAAGAAGCTTAAAGCTATGGTAGGGAACACTAACTCCTTTGTCAAGGACTCCAATCACTTCATTAATGAGATCAAACACATAAAACTAGACCATAATGACATTTTGGTGAGATTTGATGTAAAATTTCTCTATACCAATATCCCCATAGACGTTGCCATGGAAGTAGTCCACAAAATCATTGATCCTGACACAACTAAATTAGTAAAAATTTGTATGAAATCCACCGTTTTTAGCTTTAGGGATGAAATATATAAACAAAATTGTGGTGTGGCCATGGGATCACCTCTAGCCCCCATTATTGCCAATTTGTTCACGAAACATTTTGAAGCCAAAGCCATTGAGTCTTCCCCTTTAAAATCTAAACTTTGGAAAAGATATGTCGATGACACTTACGTAATTTGGCATCATGGAAAAGAAAAATCGGACAAATTCCTAGAGCACCTTAACAGCCAATCAAATTCAAGCAAGTTTAGAATGGAAGTGGAAGAGAATGGAAGTATTCCCTTTCTTGACACCCTAATCAAGAGAAACCAAGATGGATCAATATCTCACCAGGTCTGTCACAAGAAAACCCACACAGAAAATTACGTGTATGCCAACCCTCACCATCATCGTGCTCAAAAACTTGGAGTGCTCAACACTTTGGCTACTAGGGCGGTATGTATTTCAGATCATGATCATTTTGATTAAGAATAGAACCACCTCTTGGATGTTTTTGAATATAATGGATATAGAAGATACCAAGGAATCAAAGTTTTCAAAAAAGCGGGGAATCCTAAAAACAAACAACCAATGGATGATAGTGCAGGCAAGGTTCACCTACCCTACATTCTAAGCACCATTGATAAGATTTCACACATTTTAAAAAATAATAAAATAAAAACCACTTTCAAACCCTTGAATATGATTATCAGATTTCTAAAATTGGTAAAAGATCCCATTGATCCTAAACACCACAAAGGAGTTTATTTAGTTCCGTGTTCACGTGGTAAATCCTACATTGGTTAAACAGATTGTTCTATATTGACTAGCATTCAAGAACATGCTGCTGACATCAAACATGAGCATTCCAAAACCTCAGCTCTGACCGAACACCCTAGTAACACTAATCGTCACGTTTGCATAGAAAACTCCTATGTTGTGGCCAAAATCGACCATTATCACCATAGAAAATTTAGAGAAGCTATCAAAATAGGAAAACATCCCAATAACCTTAACCATGATGACGATCAGGAAATAAGTGATAATCGGATTCCTACACTATCTGGGGTCTCTATCATCTCGTAGGTCTCCCAACCTCACTATCTCGTGACCTCTTCATGGTTCAACCTATCCTTAATATCATTTTATTAACATTCGAATAAATAACATTAATCAAGAACCTTACCTTGCCTTCAATCCCTAAAAAAATAAATAAATTGGTAAGGTTAAATTCCAATAATTTTTATTTCCTCAGTTAACATTAAATTTAGGTTAACATTAAATTTAGGAAAGTCGTGAATAATTTATCTTAAAAATTATTAATTAATAAAAACTCAATTAGTAATATTTAGAAGACCCATTTACTTTTATTATTATATTACATGTTTAATTATTTTTCATTATTTATAACATTAATGTTAATACATAATATATTTAACATTAATATTCCTAATGTTTAGCAGAATTAATTAATGACAAAAACTTTTATTAATGGAAAAATAACGTTATATCATTTAAAACATTATAATACTATAATGTCACATAAAATCATATTAGAATAATAACATTAGGTATTAATTAATGTTATTAAAAATAACTAGTACTAAAACTTTTAATTAAAAACATATTAATATTATAATATTAGGTGGTATTTGAAAAAAAAATTAATTAATTAAACTAGATTTATTTCTTAACAACATCAAAACTGTCAGCTACTTACATTACCAACCCAATTTTTCCTCTGTTTATTGCCCCAACATTATCTGACTTCTTCATACATCTGATCCTGATGATGAACCACAGAGGTTGGTTCGAAACGTCGATACAATAAAACATGGATTTTCTTAGTTATTACATTTTTGGATCTCTTTCATTTTTCAATTAATAATTTCAATCTATTTAAAAATGGTCAAGAACTAATTATCATTCATAGAAAGTTTTTTTGTCGTTGATAATGGGTGGAGTCTCAACTCAAAACATTATACATTTCTTACCCTCAACATAATTATTTTGAGAAGTGATTGATGAACAATATGATTTCCAATTGTGAAAATACGCACACACATATTATAAATTTGATGTTAAATGCTAAAGGACATTCTTTATTATATTAGGAAGTGTTTGTTTAAAACGTTAAGTATCTCAAACAAATTTTATATCTAAGTTAAATTTTTTATATTAAAATCATATTTTAGATATAATTTTTCATAAGATATTATATCTCGAGAATCCTATTTAGTTCTGATTCTGGAAAGTAAAGATGAGGATAAGGAGGATTTATTGTGCATTAGCAAGATTCATATTTTCAAGGTTCTCAAAGATGGGATGTAATGGGATTCTTAGAAGAAATAACAACATGAAAATGGTTTATCTGAGTCTTCTTCATCTAGTGAGTCTTTTCTAGACTTTTTTATTTTTATTTTGTAGAAGGTAAGGGCACGATGGTAATTTATCATAATTTAAAACCCTTTTCTTCTGAAGTAATTCTAATGGAAGGGCTCATTCAAGCCTCCATTCCCTTGGGAAGTAGGGTAAGGGTTCCAAATAAAAAAGCTATATCTTTCTCTAGAATGTCAAAATTGTACTCCCAACCTTTTTTTTAGGCCCTTAGAGTAGAGTTCCCTACTCCAAGGATTGCCTAATGAAGATATTGTCTTGAATTTCATTGGGTTGAGGGGCTCCCCTAAGAGGAATGCCCTAAAGTGTATGTTCTCTCTTCATAGTATGGATGTCATTTTATTGGAAGAGTCTATATGTGTAGGCTTGAAAGATATTGGATGTTTATCCAACATGTTGGTGGAGTGGAATTTCCTTTTTGTTGATGATAATGGGAATTTATATGTTTTTTTGTTGGGTTGGTCCCCTTCAGTTGGTCCTTTTAATTTCTCTATTAATGAGACTAGAATTTTAATGAAAGGAGTTAGTTTTTCCCTAGTGATGAATCTCTCTCTTGTCAACGATTATGGACCCCATGAATTTGTGCATATTCCTGTCTATATCTACATTTTTAACTCCTTCCCATCATTCTCACATAAAAAAAACAAAATCTTGTTACCATCATTAAATAAAACCAAACAAAGTCTTATTGTCGTCATCAAATAAAAACTTGGTACTGAGTATAATTTTATTGTGGATTTTGGAATATTTTGAAAAATTCATTTATAGAAGCAAGTCAAATTATTGTGTTTGTAAAAATGCAAGAAGAATCCAAAATATACAATTGAAATATAAATGAACAACTAAATGCATAACTTTAGGAAAACTATGTTTTGAAAGAGCATCCTTATGTCCACTGCTGATTCTCAGAATATTTTGGAATCCGCAATGGGCTTAAAATCAGGGGTTGTGAAATTTGGTATGATAAAAAAATTGTTTAGAGTGATAATTTAAAGTAGTTACTAAGATGATATCTACATTCAAATTATAAAAGGTAAAGTCAGTAATATAATACATTTTCAAGCTTAGATCTCAACACAATAATTTATAGAAGAAGATATTTTAGCTATTTTATAGTATGTATTGGAATGACTAAGAATAATATTATATTTTTGGAAAAAATTACCATATTAATTGACCTAAAATCCTAAGAATTGTCAGTAACCAGTTTTTTGGGACAACCAAATCTTGCTAAAATATTTTATTCTATAAATATTATAACAACAGTACTAGTATTTGACTAAGTTGGTATTTTTTCAACCCACTTTGAAAAATAGTTTGTGGTAGTTAATATCCATTTGTTTTGACCAGTAGATGTTTCTTGAATATCCCCAACAAAATCTAGTCTCCATGGCATAAAAGGTGCTTCAACAAAATTAGGAACTAAAGGTAAAGGAGAGAATATTTGTCTCCTAGCAAAAATTTGACATGTATTACCAACCTTCAGTACAACATGAACATCTAAAAATAATTTAGGAAAATAAAAATTGGGCTCGAGAATTTTATGTGTTGTTGTCTTCTAGTTTTGATGTCCTCCACAAACATCACATGGAATTTTTCCATAATCTTAGGAGTTTCTTATTTTGTTAAAAAAAATAGGAAAACTTCAACAAGGTCATTCCAATAAATATTTCCATCGGAAATGACAAAATTGATGGCATGTAACCTCAAGTATCCATATTTCATTCTGTCCAATTATCATGGGCATTGTAAATATAGAAAATAGTGAACAATATCATGATACCAACGTGAGCATAAGTACTTGTAGTTGATTTTCATATCCATATTTTTTACTTCTTCTGCTTCTTTATTTTGCCTTTCTTCTTTTCAGGACTAAGTTCAAAATTAGCAAACACCTAATTTACTCCTATAACCTTGCAGTTTATTTCAACCAAGAGTTTGGCCAAGCCCTATCCCTTTATTTTAGGTAAAACTTTAGGAATATCATATTCAAATTTATAAGGACTTGTTTTACTATTCAACAACCCCCCATTTATTTTTATTTAGTTATTAATAAATAATGGGGACCCTTCTTTCTTTTTAATAAAATTCTTCTAACTTCAATAAACTTTGGACATGTTTCACATTTCATATAAAATTTGATAAGCTTCCAGGTTTCCCTTATCGAAACCCATTTATCAGAGCTCAATCCTTAAAATTTTATGATAAAACATAAATCCCTATAAGCCCTCTCTCTTAAAATTTAAAGAATTATCATAAGACTTCCATCAGATCCTTATTATATCGCAACTTTCCTTTTGTGAAAGTTACGATAAAGTCCCTCTCCGATATAGCTTCCATGATGATTGATTTAAAGAGATTTTTCTATGATTTATAATAAGTCATGTACGCCTCTATATAAATGAATATTATAATGGTACATGAGTCCCACAACTGTCATTTATCTTATCGACGCCTATAATATCACAATTTTTATAATATGACACTTCTGATATTTCACACTTCTGATATCTGTTACTTTCGATATCTTACGCCTTTGATACTCATCACTTCCAATATCCCTATCCCTAATATATCCCATTGTATATGCCTATTATATTCCCATTTATAGCTCTTTATCGTAACTTTTATATCAGAAGGTTGTTTCTTAAATCCCCAATACGAAGCCTCTGATATGCCACCTCTCATATAAATCTCTCAATATCACTTCCCACCTCTTTTTCATAGTTGTTACTCCATTAGAATCCCCATTCATTCGAGGTTACCATTATCGTAGCTTTTAAATACATCCCTATGATTCATTCCTCCAATATTTCATCTCCGCTCTGTTGATTTGGAAAGCCCATGTGAATTCATGTTTCCACACTTAATGTGTGAAAGTGGTGAAGTTATTGTTTTCAATATTATAAACATTTTCATTCATTACATTTCGATTCTATCCATATTTTCTTTAAATAAGGACATTTTTGTGTAAATATTCATTATTTGCGCTAAGTCCTCTATGAGTAAAATTTTATCGTGCATCCAAACCACCGTAATAGTGAAGAAATGTCTAAAGCAGCGGAAAGAAAGAAGAAATTCATTGTAGAACAACAATTTGTCACTCCTCTAATAGAAAGCGCAAAAGATAAAAATGCTATGCCAAGGTTATTTTTTGACACATTCTGCACTAAATACTCCATACAATCCTCTTGGGAATCCATGTATAAACTCTTTGAGGGTGAAGGACCTAGGGTCACACAAAGAACAATCACTGTCAACGATTCTACCCTGGTCTCAAACACTACCTATAGTGTTGTGGCCAATTCATTCTTGCACAAGATTGCGACACATCCTAAAATTATTCCTTATACAAACATGGTTTGGTGGGTTCTTCACAATTTGAGAATTTCCAATAGAAAGATTATGACAATGAAGCATACAGTAATCAAATCTTTTACTGGAAAATATTTCAGTATGATGTACCATCTGCTCGAGCCATAGTGTAAATATAACAAGATTTATGGAATCATTCATGAAAGAAAATGGCCATGCGTAAGAGCCAATTAGAGCATGGAGGATGGATCCAAACAAGCACAAGTTAAAGGATATAGGTTAGTACATATTTGATTCCCTTGTTGGTTCCTATTTCCAGGTAGCTTCTATGATGTGTATAATTTTTACTTACCCTAATACACATATTTTTATTGATAACTCGACACCACTTATTGATGGGTATTTAGAGGGTTTTATCTTTGATTGGGGAAATATACTCTCAAACAACCTAGCCACCCACATATTATCTTTTAGAAGCAAGTGGAAAGTCTCTGAGAACATAATTTCCCCCTTTTACATGAGCGCTTATATAATGGATGCCCCGTGTTTCACTATGGACTTTTACTCTATGGGTTGGAAGTGGACTTTAGAACACCCAACCCATATCCAAATATACCACGATATTCTTTGGAATCAAAATATCTACCCCATTTCTACAAAAAATTTCATGGATTCATGATACCTATCTACCGGATAGGAAAGGAAACTAGTTCGGGGAAGATTTATTTACCTATGTTTGAGTCTTTAGTAGTCTATCTCACACTCATGTGTTACCTATATTCGTTCCTGACAAGCTTCTTTCTCGAGAGATAGCATATCAGATTGCAGGAAATGATATTTCAAAAGTTTTAAAGGAATCAAATAAGAAGGTGTGGATTGTCTTTCCTATCGAGTGTGGTATCTATACTTTGGATAATTTCAAGAATGAATTCATTGAAATTAATGTTATTGAAGAGCTTTGTTTCCCCACCATTCCTAATAGATAGTATGGCCCCCATCAAATTGTTTAAAAGGTTACTGCATCATTGAGCATCTGACAATGTTCTCATGAGCTAGACAAGTTTGATTATTTGTTTGAAAAGGATTCTACTTATTCAATGTTTTTGAGACAAGTAGAGAAATATTTGATTCCACAAGAAGTTATTCATTCCCCCCAGTATAGATCTGCAAGGCTAGAAAATCTACCTATGGATTCATTAAGGATTCCTCAATAGAAAACAATCCCCTTTTGTTATAAACATTTTTGGGCACTTCAACCCCAATCATAAATGTCCATAAACTAAGGGCTCCTAAGTCCCTAGAAAGTGTTGCTTCACTGCCTAAAGGAACAAGGTCAGATGATTACATCATCTCCCAGAAGTTCTCCACTAAAAATTTCTCATAAATGGTCAAAACTAGACCATACTGAAAACCCAGTGCAGAGAGTGTGATGCATATCACCTTCCCAGTGCGTAGGGTGTGATGCATACTGAATGGCTCCTCTGTAGGGTGCGATGGTTGGGAATGGACAAATGGCAGGGACAAAAATGCGAGGTGGAAGATCATGGAATCTTCCAGAAGCTTCCCCTCTGACACTTGCCACTCCATTTTCGACCAGGGATGAGTAAGAGATCATCAATCTCCAAGTGGAAGTAGGGACTATCAGAGAGAAGAAACTAATCAAGATCCCAAAAGATGACTCACCTCTCTGTAATCATCTATATATGGATCCCTCATCACAGAGATCTGGAGGCTGGAATTATGTATCTTATAGAGAAGTGTTGTTGGTATTCTGGTGTACATTCACAGTGTTGGGTGATCTAGCTT
>APFE031344470.1:167159-212563 GCA_000404065.3 Pinus taeda | reverse complement strand
TGACACAACTTGAAAACACTTGCATTGGAGTCTCCTAAGTATGAACTTCAATATCCCTGAAGACACCTTTTGAAGATCAACCCTAAAAAATGCCCTTTTTTCATTAGCGCGGGTCCACACTGTCTAACCCGCGCCAATGGCTCAGTTCCTCCAAATAGGGCGTGCCCATAGACGCGCTATCACAAAACAAAGCCCGCGCCACACAAAATTAGTCATGATTTTTGGCCAACGCGCACTGAAGTGTTTTTTCCTCCATTACTCATGCAGTTCTCTGGGGAAAAATCCTATGGATATGATCGAGTGTCGTCTTTTTCATCCATGACAACTCAGTCCAAAGGATATTCTGGGACAATACCAAATCTTCAGTAGATGTCTGGATACGATGAATATTTCCATATCTTCCATCTATAAAAACTGTCATCCTGCATTGAACCGGCTAGTGTCAGAGTGTTGAAGTTTTGAGTTTTATACAAGAGCTAAAGTAAGCTGAGATTATGCTAGATTGATAGTAAGAGCTGAGAGAGAAGTTATGCTGCTGGAATGTTGAGAGAGGAAGTGACTTTGCAAGGCATGTTTAACTGCTGACCCAGTTGGAGGAGATTTGCAGCGTCAAGCCTTTATTGGTTGTAATTCTTCTCTTCTTCTATTGAATAATGAACGACTGTTATTATGGTTCCACTCACATATTCTTCTGATAATATTTGAGTTATGTCCTGCTTGACTGATATATAATTGTATGATATTGGATTTTACGCTTGTTTTGGATTGTTCTTTGTTTGTGCAGGTGTCCATGCGTGGAACGTAAGGATAGTGACCGGCCAAAGCTAAAGGACAAGAGTGACGTTTCTTCCACGACAAATAGCGTTGGATTCCAGGTAGGTCTTTCTGACCAACCTTTAAATTATGCAATTAAGAGCTTGCATGCAGCGTGTATGATTGTTGCTAGACCCCTCTCGGGCTAGTGGGATCGCCTCTGTCCGCAGAGGGGATTTACCGACCTCAACAATTTGGCGACTCCGCTAGGGAGTTGGTTGTTGTTTGTGTTTGTATTGTTTGGTTTGTAAGTTGTGGACGGAGTCTGAAGAGCGGCCAGGCAGCCTTCGAAACACTTCTGCTATGCGAGAGTGAAGTAGATCAATGCCACTTCAGTCGATCTCCGAGTTGATTTACAAACTGGACAATCTCAATCTTGCTTCGCATGTCGTTTTTCTCTCATTTATTTGTTTGAATAATCTCTTGCTTAGAGTTCTTGCTGTCTTTTTTACTTGTTGGTTCTGTCTAGAAACTAGAAGCCAAGCCTGAGACCACCCTTTCTATCTTTTTGCCTAGCAAACTCCGCCAGCGCGCTTTTGCTTTGCACAGTCGCGCTGGTTGGCGCGTGTTGCTCTCAGACAACTCGCGCCAATCTCTGTTTAGCGCGAGTTGCAGACACACAGTCGCGTCGCACTGCTTAAGTTTTTAATAAACTTGTCTGCCAGTTTCTTAAGCTTGGGTTTGTGTCTCTCTGCTCTTTTTATGCCTCCTGGAAGTCTGTTGGGTTGATAGTTGGCTGGTGATTTTTTTCATCCTTCAGTTGTTTGCCCTTGTCCACCAATTTTACATCTTGGCCTTTGTGGTTTTTTGTGTTATCGAACCTTCTGTTGGATTGATGATTTACGGATCCAGTCTTTTTGTTGATTGATTTCCATATTCTTTTGCTGGTTATATGAGTTTTACATTTCATACTGCAAGTATCTCGCTTTTTAGCTTGCTTGTCTTACCTGATTTCATTGTGACTTAGCTTACATAGTTACTTGAAAATCTTGGTTTTTCTTTGCTTTGCTCGGTTTGTTTATGTTTCAGATTTGGTTATAGATTCTTTGGAATGAATTATCTAATTGCAAATCTCTCTTGAGACCCCTTAAGTGCATTATCATATTATTTTTTTTAAAAGAAAAGAAAAAGATTTTTGCTTTTCATCAATTAGGCATGTTATGTTAGTTTTTGCTTTTTAAAAGAAGAAAAAAGAGAAAAGATTTTTCCTTTCCTGTTGATTAGCTGCATTATAACTTTTGACATCGTTTTGTTTGTGTGAACCTCTTAACTCTTCTGTAGCTAGATTTCATCCAAACGAAACGAATACAATTCTTGCATGTAGTGGCATTTAGGAAATTTCGAGAGATTACATTCGCTAAGACTAGAAACTGACACTTAATCGAAGATGAACAATAAAATTAATTCAATGAACCTAACAACGCATTGAAACTTAACGCTCACATTCTAGAGGTCTAGGCTACAGACGTGTTCTAGCGTCGTTAAGCCTGGTAGTTTATCGTTGAGTGGTTGGGTGATTCCTCCACGGTGAGACGATAGGTGCCAGTATGGACTGTTCTGCCACGTACCGTCGAGTATAAATTGGGAGACCCCTATAGGCTTGCAAACTTTGATCCATAGGAAGCCGAGTCTGCCTCCCTACAAACCGTAATGCACTGAACACAACATTCGGGAAGATTGACTGCAGTACGGGAAGTCCTTGGTGATCTTCTGATCGCTAAGGTGTATAAGCAATTTTACGGATTGTTTGGCACACCCTTTTACCTAGATTTCCAGAGTAGTCAGCTTTTGATCCTTTTCAGACTGTCTAATAGAAAAGGTGTAAGTGAGCAGCTTGTCACTTCGTGCTCATTAAAAAAAAAATCGAAGGAGACTAGAGTCAGCTTTTCGTCCTTTTCTCGACTCTTTAAAGATGAAAAGGTCAAGTCAAGTGTCTTAATAATTTATCTGACCACGATCACATAACCCAGTTAATTTTGTTCGCGTTAGTCTGCATAGGAACTGGTTTCGCTAGTCTCCCTAGGATTTTGTGAAGTTTTCACCCTGGAGGAACTACCCATTTCGCCTTCCGAGGGTCCGGTTGTGAGTCAAATTCTCCCTATTGTCCCAAGCATACAACCGATCAGCTCTCGCGCTCCAGGCGACAAGGATTATCAGTTTTATACCAACCCCATTTGGGAACCTTCTCAAAACAGTATCCCTTTTTGGGAATATACTTCTCCTCGGAAACCTTTTCCTTCTGACATGGACAACCCATCACCTACTACTACTGATGAATCCGGCATGCTAGGGGATGAAATCCATAGCACGATGGAGTCTACACATGTTAGTAGGAACGCTTCTACCGGGGGAGTGCCTCTTGGTTATAAAGCCTTGCGCGATTTTATATCATCTCCTTTTCTTACCTCTATTTGGTCACCACCCGTTTTCTCCAATACGGAGCCATCGACTCCACCACCTCGTAGTACAACTACTACTTCGGTGACAACTCCTCCGCTTATATCTGTGGCTTCTTCAATGCCTATTTCTAGCCGACCTTCGTCCTCTTTATTTGTAGGCTTTGATCCTACATCTAATGCATCACTTGGGGGGCAGTATGATCAGTACCTACCACCCTTTGGTACTAGGGTAGGCCAGTTATCAGTTGGAGAGATTTCGGTCCCGCTATCCATAGATTGGGGTTCCACCTCCTACCATGGTGGTCAAGCGTCGTACGCTCAACCTGAGATACCACACCAGCAAAATCTACAAGGACAATCCTCTCAAGGGAATCCTTTTGCTCTAGTAGTATTTTTTTCACTCCTCATACTCAACCTGCTGGCAACCCAGGTCACCCTTCCATTCCACAAGTTCAACCTAGTCTCCAGCAAGGTTCCCATACTGGACCAACTGGCCAATCGTTTGTTGATCCGAACCAACCTAACGTCAAGTATACCCAAGTTTCGGGCCAAGCTGCCCAAACAATTGGTCAACCAACTGTCCAATATACTTAGTTTTCTGGACAAACAGGTCATCCTCAAACCCAACCATCTGGTATGGGACGACAACCCTCTGCTGCATATCAGCAGGGAGGCCAAACTCAGTATCAGCAGGGAGGCCAAACTTAGTATCAACAGGGAGGCCAGACTCAGTATCAACAGGTAGGCCAAACTTAGTATCAGCAGGTGGGCCAACCTCAATACCCGCAAGGTTATCCCTTCACTCAAATAGCCCAAGGTTACCCATCTACTGGCGTTGCTCAACCTGGCACCTAGACCCAGGTTGGATCTCAAAATCCATCTGGTTCCCAAATCCAGGCTGGAGGTCAATCTCAAACGTATTACCAAACTCAGCCTGGGTCTCAAACCCAATTTGGGGCCCCACCGCATTACGGTTACCAGCAACCCCAAGGCCAACCTCTGTTTGCTCCTTACCAAAATTACCAACAGCCACATGCTACTCCTGCAGCATCGTTTGGTAACCCATACGTTGGGGGGCAGAACACTAACCCCTATACCCAGCATACTATGGGGGCAAATCCATCAGGGCGAGGTCCTTGGGGGCCACCACCACCCGGTTGGAACCCGGGTGCCCCATCGTTCCAGCAACCTCCGATGTCATTCAATCCTCAATTACCATTTTTAGCGACTCTTGAATTACCGGATGTGTCCAAATTGACTAATGACCCTATCCTTCATAATCCTTATTGGCCTCCGGTTCCCACCAAGATTCTTGGTGATTGCCTGAAATTTGATGGCAAAGCCAATGAGGATCCGCAAGCTCATGTCATGACGTATCATCTATGGTGCTCATCCAATTCATGGCTTGATGATTCGATTCGGCTTCGTCTTTTTCAAAGGACTCTCACCGGCTCCACCGCTAAATGGTATATTGAGCTAAATCGCGGATCCTTTCAGGATTTCAACTCTATGGCTATGGCATTCCTTACACATTTTTAGTTGCCCATTTGATATGAAACGGGCACGCACCTCCTTACGTCCTTACAACAATCAAATGCTACACACATCTCTGATCATATCCATGAATGGAGACGGCGTAGACGTATTAAATTTTCGATTCCCGACCAGCTTCTCACGGATTGGTTCACAACTTCCTTCGTGCCTCCTATAGCTCGGGATATCGCAATGGGAGCGTGCGTTACTGAAGAGCAAGCTATTGCGCGTGCTTAGTACCTTGACCTAGTCTATTCCCAGTCAGGTACTTTATATGATTATTTGCCTGATGCCCCTTGACCTGGAACATCCAAAACACCGCCAACACCTACAGTTGACGGTATTATCGGGTCTGTGAGTTCATCCTCCAAGAAAAATTCCGCAAACCCTGGGAAGCAAAAGTCTAATCCTCCAAACGAAAACACTTCCTAGGATACTCCTCCTCCTAAATCTACTTCGGAGGTTAATGCAGTTCAGTCCACCAAGACTGACAAAACATCGAAATCAAAGAAGAAGGAGAAAGGAAAAAACAAACCGGAACCACCTAAGCAGGAACAACCCAAACCTCAATCTGAGGAGAGTGTCAAACGCAAACCCAAGTACCCTTGCTTTATTTGTGATGAGGACCACTACACCAAAGACTGCCCTCGGCGGTCTGAAGTTAGTCGTTTGTTGAAAGGCGCTCCTGGGGTTCCTACGGTTCTTAAAGAACCTTTTCCTTCATAGCAGACCCAAATGGTCGCTGATCCCTCTCAACCTCCCTCTTCTTTCGGTTCCCAAGTGTTTATGGCGGGTACGGTCCCTATTAACATCAGTACTCGAACAAAAGAATATCCATCTGCTGGCAAGGAGCCTGAAGCTACTCCCAGTGCTCCTCCTTTCAGTTCAAGCCCTCTCCATATCGAGAAACCTAATGCTGAAGTAACCGTCCGACCCACTCCAAAAGGAATACTCTGGAAATCTTCTTACAACCCAAATGCCCGTGCTGCTCAGCACTATAATATCATTGAGGATTTAGCCCAGACTCCGTCAGCTATGTCCGCTTTAGAAGTTCTCCAGAGCTGCCCCTCTCAGAGGAAGTCCTTCCTATCCGCCATCGACAGTATAGATCCAGCAGATTCGGATTTGATTACATTCGATTTAACCCGCCATACTCAGAGACTGCCTCCCCAAATCGCTTTTCTCATACAGGTAGTTATCAATAAGAAAACAATTCATCACACAGTCATTGACGAAGGTGCTTCCACTTGCATCATGTGTGTAGCCTGTTGGAAAGCTATCGGTTCTCCAACATTGAGTCAGTCTCCCACAACCTTGGAAGCTTTCGATGGACGAGCCTCGCGTCCTTACGGTATTCTCCCATGATTACCCATTTCTTTGGAAGGGAAAACGGTCGAGATGGAAGTTGAAGTCGTAGACGCTACTTTGACATACAACCTCCTTCTTGGACGCAGTTGGATTTACGCGATGCAAGCCGTTGCTTCATCCTACTTTCGTATCATCCGCTTCCCTCACCAAGGGAAGATTATTACGGTCGACCAGCTGAACTTTTTTGCTTCCTCTTCAGAAGGAACTATCCCCTTTGTGGAACATACCACGAAGTCACTTGAGAGTCTCGGTCACGGACTTTTTAAAGATCCTGCTCTTATGGTGTTTTTCCAGCCTCACCTCCCAATGTCGCTTCCGTCAATATGATCTCTACTTGTCTCGATCCATGGGTTGTTCCTCCCACCGACCAAGTAGATTCATGGGGCGACAAAATGACGTTGAGTCCCGCCGAACTCAACTATGTTGAAATCGTTGCTGCATCGGCACCCGAACTTGCTCTTTCAAGAAAGATTTTTCACACACTCACTCCAACTCTAGGGATTGAAGCTCCAGCTTCTTCGGATCCTCTACACCAGGTATTCTCTTCCGATGAAGCAATTATAGAGACCATGTCTCTCGAGGAACCTCCTTGGCACCACATCCATCATCATTCCTCGTTGCCCTCTTTCCCTCAGAATGAGCCAACTGCTATTCAGCGGTTTGCTCCTTGTTCCCCATTCCGATTCCTTCAGTCCCCTGTTCACATTTATCACTCATCTTCTGAAGGTAATATGGTGAAAATCACGCAAACCCAACCCATCGACATCTCTATCAAACCTGGGATTGTCGAACATGTTCATATCGGAGTCACTTGTACTCCGGAGGAGATTCAAATTTACTCGAAACTTTTTCGCGAATTTCGCAATGTTTTTGCTTGGTCTTATGAAGAAATGCCCGGCATTGATCCTAGCATCATGGTGCATGAAATTATTACATACCCTAGTGCTAAGCCTGTTCGACAATGTTTACGTCAAGTACACCCTCGAAAGGCTGCAGCAATCAAAGCTGAAGTGGAAAAACTTCTTAACGCTGGTTTCATTTACCCTATACCACTCACAGATTGGGTTTCCAATATTGTACCTGTCACTAAAAAACAGGGAACTATCCGCGTCTGTGTTGATTATCGCGATATCAATCGGGCCTGTCCGAAAGATAATTTCCCCACACCGTTCATTGATCAGGTTATTGACGAGTGTGCGGGTAGCGAAATGTACTCTTTCATGGACAACTTTTCCGGTTATAACCAGATCAATATTGCTCTCGCTGATCAACACAAAACTGCTTTTATCTGTCCGTGGGGTACCTTTGCTTACAAGAAGCTCCCTTTTGGTCTTAAAAATGCCGGGGCTACATTCCAACGTGCAATGTCTTATGCTTTTCATGACATCCGACACATTGTACAGCCTTATCTGGATGATCTTCCAGCTCATTCGGCTAAGCGTAAAGACCACCCTGCTCATCTTCGTGAAATTTTTCTTCGCTGTCGACACTACAACATCAGGCTTAATCCTCATAAGTTTGTCTTCTGCGTAGAAACGGGCCGACTTCTCAGATTTGTCGTCTCCCAAGAGGGCATCCGTCTGGATCCCCTAAAAGTCGAAGCTATTGTAAATCTCCCTCCCCCTGCTTCCTTACACCAACTGCAAAGTCTGCAAGGAAAAGCGAACTTTTTACGTCGTTTTATCCCAAAATACGCCGAAGTGGCTAAAGGCTTTACGCGGCTACTTAAAAAGGATGTCCCTTTTCACTGGGATATGGTGGCTCAAGAATCTTTTGAGCATATCAAGGATCTCCTTGTCTCTGCTCCATTGCTTCGGCCTCCAAATTATCATCGCGACTACATCCTATATTTAGCCGCTGCAGATACCACTATTGGTATGGTTCTTGTCCAAACTGACGACGATGACACTGAGCATGTCATTTATTATCTCAGTAAAAACCTCCTTGACACAGAAACTCGATATGCCCATGTCGAGAAGTTGGCGTTAGCCGCTGTTTGCGCGGTCCAACGTTTCCGCCACTATATCCTGCTGCGCAGTACTACAGTGATTTCTGATTGCAACCCCATGACCTATATCTTGTCACGCCAGTTGCTGGGGGGCAAATACTCTAAATGGATTGTCATCCTCCAAGAATTTGACTTGGAGTTTACTTCCGCCAAGTCTAAGAAATCGCTAGTTTTCGCCGAGTTAATTTGCTCTCTACCATCTTCTGCTTCGCCATCTCATATACAAGATCACATCCCGGATGAGACCTTGTTTCTTATCAGCACCCTCGACCCATGGTATGGTGACATTATCACGTATCTGCAAACTTCCTCCTTCCGCCCAGGCACTTCTAAAGACGCTCGACGAAG
Source organism: Pinus taeda (assembly GCA_000404065.3). Taxonomy (NCBI): domain Eukaryota; kingdom Viridiplantae; phylum Streptophyta; class Pinopsida; order Pinales; family Pinaceae; genus Pinus; species Pinus taeda. The sequence continues at coordinate 204,094 of APFE031344470.1, read as the reverse complement.
GATTCGTCACCAATCCCAACCATATCGGATCAAGGGGGATACTTTGTATCGCCTCGGCGTCGACTCTATTCTCCGTCGTTGTCTTACTCACGAGGAAGCTGAGAGAGTCCTCAATGACTGCAACTGAGGTGCTTGTGGTGGCCATATGTCTGGCTATGCTACTGCTCAGAAAATTCTCCGTGCTGGCTATTTTTGGCCTTCCATCTTCAAAGATTGCATTATTGCAGTCCGTTCCTATCACGAGTGCCAAATTTTTCAACGGAAGATGCGGGCACTCGCTGCTCCTTTACACCCTGTTGTTACCGTCAACCCTTTTGCCAAATGGGGCATTGATTATGTTACCTGTAACCCTCGCTCAGCCGGGGGGCATGGGTACATTATCGTCGCCGTTGATTATTTTACGAAATGGGCCGAGGCGATGCCTACACTCAATGAAGACGGTCACACAACGGCACAATTTTTGTTTAATCATATTATTTCGCGGTTCGGCGTCCCTCAAGCCATCGTCACTGATCACGGAAAGCATTTCCGGAATCATATGATGACACAACTGACAACCCAACTGGGCTTAAAGCATGATAGTTCTACCCCATACTATCCTCAATCCAGTGGCCATGTCGAAGCGATCAACAAGGTCTTGGTTACTATGCTTCAGCACACCGTTGGCATACACAAGTCCAATTGGCATTTGATGTTGTTCCCTGCTTTGTGGGCTTACCGAACTTCTGTGAAGGATGCCACTGGTTTTACTCCATTTCAACTAGTCTACGGACTAGAGGCTACCCTTCCGATCGAATGTGAGATCCCTTCATTAAAATTAGCCGTCGAGCTACTTCCTAACACCACCCCATTAGAAGAACGCCTCCTGTATTTGGAACGTCTAGATGAAACTCGTCGCCTAGCTAATTTGGCCATCGAAACACAAAAGAGGCAGGTCAAATCTCACTTTGACCAGAATGTTCGTCTGCGTTCCTTTAATGAAGGAGACTTAGTTCTCCTATATGATCAGGCAAACGAAAAGCTAGGACCAGGAAAACTCGAATCCATGTGGTTAGGCCCTTATATTGTCAAGAAAGTTTTAGACAAAGGAGCCTACGAGTTAATAGATTATGAGGGAAATTCTCTCGCGCAGCCTCGTAATGGGCTGTATTTGAAAAAGTACTATGCGTAATGCTAGTACGCTTCTTGTTGTATATACATGTACTTTAGCAAGTGTATTGTCTAAGTATGTTAAAATTTGTAGAGACTTGATTGTCGCTTGTTGCTTATTGTGTTCTTCGCTTCTTGTCCAGATGTCTAATACGCCTTATATTGGTTTCACTGATGGTGCCTGTCACAGTACTCGTAACCTATCCTCTGTGGCATGGGTGATCTATGATCATCACGGTGAACTGGTAGATCTTGAAGGTGTTTGTTTGGGTCATACCATGAATAATGTTGCCGAATATTGTGCCGTAATTGAACTACTTACTGAAGCAATTAATCTTGGCATTCGGGCATTAGTGGTAAACCTAGATTCTCAGCTTGTCATCCACCAGCTCAATAGGCGTTATTCTGTCAGAAACCATCATATTCTAAGGTTGCATTTACGTGTAAAATTGTTAGAAAGGAATTTTGAGTTTATTACATATCAACACATTCCACGACAATTGAACGTAGTATCTGATGCATTGGCTAATCGTGGATTAGATAGACATTTGAGAAATTTGTGAATAACACAAAACACAAGAAAATGTTACTTATGGTCCACTTTCAGCTCTTTTCCTGACCTTTTAAAGTGGAAAAGATCGCCGAGTTGTCCCTCTTGGCTCGTTAAACGATTACTAAGGGGCGGTCATTTTAAGTTCTTTTATCGACTGTTAAAACATAAAAAGATTACCGGGTTTTTGTCGTTTCAAACTCGTTAATGGTTGCGAAACGACGTGATTTTGATCCCTTTTTTACTTTTTCAGATCGAAATCACTACTTATGAAAAGTACTCCTCGGTCGTAATGATCGAGCGGTTCTTTCGGGTATCATTTTACACTTTTTGTCACCCCCTGTTACGCAGTAATTTGTCACCGTTGGTCACCGTCCTTGTTACCCCCGCTGTCACACACTGGAGGACACATTTACAGACCTGTGACCAGTGACACAACTTGAAAACACTTGCATTGGAAGTCTCCTAAGTATGAACTTCAATATCCCTGAAGACACCTTTTGAAGATCAACCCTAAAAAATGCCCTTTTTTCATTAGCGCGGGTCCACAGTGTCTAACCCGCGCCAATGGCTCAGTTCCTCCAAATAGGGCGCGCCCATAGACGCGTTGTCACAGAACAAAGCCCGCGCCACACAAAATTAGTCATGATTTTTGGCCAACGCGCACTGAAGTGTTTTTTCCTCCATTACTCATGCAGTTCTCTGGGGAAAAATCCCGTGGATATGATCGAGTGTCGTCTTTTTCATCCATGACAACTCAGTCCAAAGGCTATTCTGGGACAATACCAAATCTTCAGTAGGTGTCTGGATACGATGAATATTTCCACCTCTTCCATCTATAAAAACTGTCATCCTGCATTGAACCGGCTAGTGTCAGAGTGTTGAAGTTTTGAGTTTTATACAAGAGCTAAAGTAAGCTGAGATTATGCTAGATTGATAGTAAGAGCTGAGAGAGAAGTTATGCTACTGGAATGTTGAGAGAGGAAGTGACTTTGCAAGGCATGTTTAACTGCTGACCCAGTTGGAGGAGATTTGCAGCGTCAAGCCTTTATTGGTTGTAATTCTTCTCTTCTTCTATTGAATAATGAACAACTGTTATTATGGTTCCACTCACATATTCTTCTGATAATATTTGAGTTATGTCCTGCTTGACTGATATATAATTGTATGGTATTGGATTTTACGCTTGTTTTGGATTGTTCTTTGTTTGTGCAGGTGTCCATGCGTGGAACGTAAGGATAGTGACCGACCAAAGCTAAAGGATAGGAGCGACGTTTCTTCCACGACAAATAGCGTTGGATTCCAGGTAGGTCTTTCTGACCAACCTTTAAATTATGCAATTAGGAGCTTGCATGCAGCGTGTATGATTGTTGCTAGACCCCTGTCGGGCTAGTGGGATCGCCTCTGTCCGCAGAGGGGATTTACCGACCTCAACACCCCCTTTGAGTTCCCCATCCCACCATGATGTAGGAAAGTTACCTCACCAATATCAGATTCAGATACCAGTGAGATCACATCACCTTTTCATCCATTCACTTCTACTCAATCCACAAACTCTAAACTATCCACTTCTCCAATTAGTATTGCTACTAGTAGTATGAACCCAGTATTAGGTTCTTCACCATCTATACCTACTTCTGGACCAGCCTTCCCATCTAATCAGTCTCCAACTCAAGTTATGGACAATCAAACCACTCAACCTTGGACAAATCCTGGTGTTGTCCGGGTTGCAATCCAAATGCACTCCCAACAAACCAAGAACGATGGCTACCTAAGTACAATCCCAACGATGGTCTTCCTACTAAAGAACATCTAAACAAGTTTATGCTAGCCATGAATCTTAATAGAGTTGCACATGAAGATGTTGTAATTAGATTGTTCCCATATACCGTCCAAGGATCTACCGGATCTTAGCATTTTCCCCTTCCAGCAGGTTCAATAAGAGATTGGAATACCTTTCAAGAAATATTTCTTGCAAAATTTGGTGATGACAGGACCATAGCATTCTTGATCAATGACCTTTCTAACTTAAAATCTAATTCAGATGAAAGGATCAAAGACTTCCACTCTAGATTTAACAAGTTTCTAAATAAAATCCCAGCTACATCAATGTTGGGTGTGGAACCTGATTATCTTCTTTATTCAAAGATATCACCGCATTGGACCCCAGTTCATAATGTGGTGGCAATGCCAACCGTAATATTTGTGTTGCAAGGGGGGTCCAGGGGGGGTGGCTATTATCTTTGGGAGCCCCCCCTTGGTAGGGGATTAGGGGAAGCACCCCTGAAGCTAAAAATAGATGTAAAATTTCCTTGTAAAATTTTGTAACTTCGTACTCAATTTCGGTCATTCATTAGGAAAATATCTGATGGTAGAAGTTATGTTTAATTTAGGGTTTTTTCCCTAAAAGGAAACCCCTCGCTATACATGACGGAATTGTATTGCGTCTATGTATATATGTATTCTAAGTGAGAAAGAGAGAGTAGATTGTGTGAGAGCGAAAAGGGAATTATAGCGGATCTGATGTGGCTTGTATCTCTTCAACTTGCTGGGTAATATAAAAGGAAGGATTTGTTGTTTCTTTATAGACATATCCCAAACTGGGTGAACGACTTATATCTGTGTCTCTCTTGTTTTATGCATTTTTTTTGTTTATATTTCTGCAATATATTTTATGTGTTCCATTACTCTGTAATATATAATTTTATAAAAATCAAAACCTATGGTAGATGTACAAATAGAATGGTACATATCATCTCTTCCTCCTAATATTGCAATATTTGTAGATAGAGCCAATAAGGTGACCCTGTAGAAAACATGAAAGAAGCCTTGTTTGTAGAAAGAAGGATTATAGATTTAGAAAAGAGATCACAAACATACGAGAGGGAGTCACAAAAAGTAACATTTGAGGATGATTCAAAAAAGAAAGCTTCAAAGGATACTTTCAATCTTGAAGGCCTTCAAAGAGTGTTAAAAACCATGTCTAATGAAATTGTCGAAATCAAGAAACATGTCGCAAAATCCTCTACCCCCAAGAAACCTTTTGGTTCATTTAAAAGAAATCCTTCTTCTCCATCGCAAGCACCAAATACTATGTCAAATGTTGAATATAATCAAGAATCAGAAGAAGACTCATGAATTGAAGAGGAAGTTGAAATAGAAGAATAAGTTGAATTAAATGGAATGTGGGATTTCATCCTCCCAAATGAAGAAGAAGGACAAGCTATGTCAGTAACCACAAGAAGTAAAAACTCTCCTGATATGTCTATAAAAAATCATAAACAAAAGACTACTACCCCTGTAAAGGAGAAAACACTAAGCAAGAAGTCTAAAACTGTCCAAACTGACTTTATTCCACTAGATCCCCCAAATGCTTCCAAAACCTATGTAATCTCAAATATAATGGAATATAACATATTGGAAGATATGAAAAATACGAGGGAAAACATTTCATTACATGAACTCACTAAACTAAAAAACAACAGAAAACTCTATTGAGTTAAAAGTAGTTCCTATATCTCCTTTACCATCTTCTATAGTTACTCAAGCTACCTGCGATATGGGAAAACCTCCCTCATCTTCAAACAAAGTAGATCCTTCAGATTTAGTCCTAATCAGTGATAGATCTATTTCTCATATTCCTCCACTTTTTCTTACTTATGAAATTTTCAACATAAATGTTCATAATTGCCTTGTTGATTTAGGAGCCCCTTCAAATATTATGCCAAGATATGTGTGCACCTAATTGAATATTACACCTCGAAAATATATAGTACACATAGTTCAATTAGAGAGGACAAAAGTGGAGGTACTTGGAGAAATAACATTAGTTTCAATTAGGATTTCCTCTAATCCAGAAGTTTTGCAAATAATTGATATTCTAGTGGTTGATATCCTAGAATTCTATGGTTTGATTCTAAGTAGGGATTGGTCTGAAGAGTTTCATGGTTACTTCGCTACTAATTGGTCTCACATGTGGTTTCCACATAATGGTAAACCAAATCAAATTAGAGTAGACTAAGAAAGGTTCATGAAATACACAGTCACTCTCTCGAGGGAAGAAATGAACCTGTTACCTTCACCAATAACATCATTGGAAATTACTCAGCCGATTCATTTTTGAGATCCTTTAATGCTCAGAGGTCTCCCTTCCCAGATAATACTGTAGTGTCTCAAATAGATTTTTTTTTCACAAAAAGATGCTTCCAAGTGTGTAAATGTAGTAGATAAAATTTCAAATAATTATTTCTTCTGGACTCTCTATTTTGATGGTCCCAAATCTGAAGATGGTGAAGGCGTAGGCTGCATTTTGATCAACCTGTAAGGATAGAAAACCATGTTAGCCTGTAGAATTGAATTTCAGTGCACTAATAATATCGTTAAATATGAAGCATTGATCCAAGGATTGTCTAAAGCCGTTGATCGTAATGTAAAATATTTACAAGTCTATGGAGATTATGAAATAATCGTTAAGCAGGTAAGAAATATAATTCATTGTCTCTATGGGCACCTTAAACATTATCAATCATTAGCCCATAAGCTTACTTATCATTTCACTACTTTTAACATTTCTTCAGTTCCTAGGTTGCAAAATGCATGTGTTGACTTACTCGCTAATGTGGCATCCAAGCTTATAACCTTATAAGATTTCAGTCGAGACAGATTTTCAATAGAGTTAATATTTAGGCCATCTATTCCTAGTAATTTAACAAATTCGATACTATTCAATAACGATGCGGATATAGTTAATTTCCTTACATTAGAAGGGTCATATGAGGAACAGATCATAGATGAACATGAGCATGATCTGAAAATTAAACACAATCAAGAACAAAACCCAATCCCAAAGTTTGTAGTTAAGATTGAAGATCTCTATGATCTAAGGTATAGGTTCAAGAAAGTTATCAACTCCAAAACTCAAAGTTCTACTTTGAGATTTGAATTAGTAAACCTAGGGGCAATCAAAAAACCTTAAAATGTCGACCTAGGTCTTGGCCTATCATCTGAAGAAACAATATCATTCATTAGGTTGTTGAAAACATACAAAGGTGTCTTTGTCTGGGATTACACATATCTCAAGACCTATGATACCTCTGTGATTTGACATAGCATACCTATGATTTCAAATGAAAAACCAATTCAACAGAAACTTCGGAAAATTGACCCAAACCTTGAGGGTCAAATCAAATCCGAATTGAAAAAACTTCTGAAAGCTAAAATAATATTCCCTATTAGACACCCAAAGTGGGCATCAAATATGGTGCATGTAACAAAAAATGATGCTGATATTAGGATCTGTATTGATTTTAGAAACCTGAATAAAGCTTGTCAAAAAGATAATTTTCCTTTGCCTACCATGGAGAAAATAATGCAATCATTTGCAGGTTCCAAATTAATGTCTTTTCTAGATGGGTTTTTAGGATATAATCAAATTCTTGTGCATCCAAATGACAAATTAAAGACAACATTCAGGACCAAGTGGGGAACATGTGCCTATCAAAAGATGCCTTTCAGACTCATTAATGCAGGTGCTACATTTCAATGTGATATAGATATTTATTTTAAAGGTCTGATTAATAGATCAGTTGTTATTTACTTACATGACATCACATTCTATTCTAAGGATAGGAACAAACATTTAAGTGACCTGAAGCACATTTTTGAAAGATGCAAGAAATATGGCATTTCCTTAAATCCCAAATTTCTTTTTTTGCTTTATGAGAAGGCAAACTTCTTGAGTTTATAGTGTCCAAGACAGGGATTTACATTGATCCTGATAAAGTCCAAGATTTCAAAAAGGTTCCTGTCGCACATAACAAAAATACCATGCAGTCATTCCTAGGCCAAATAAATTTTGTAAAAATGATTTCTTCCTGATTTTTCACAGATCGTCCTACCTCTTCAAGCAATGATAAGAAAAACTGTAGTTTTCAAATGGGGCAAAGATGAAAGAGAGTCATTTGAGTTAATTAAAGAAACCATTATTAATGCTCCTTCTTTGACAACTCCTGACTTTCTTAAACCATTTGTATTATATACTTTTTCATATGATACATCATATGTAGCAGTTTTAACACAACTGAATGATAAAAATATCGAGGCACCCATATCTTTTTTCAGCTCCAATTTGCAAGGTGTTGAGTTAAATTATTTATTTTTTGAGAAACGAGCATTTGTTGTTTTTAAGACCTTGAAACATTTATGAACTTTTCTTCTCAAAACCCATACAAAGATAGTAGTACCCTACCCTGCAATAATGTGATTATTGATCCAAATGGAAGTAAGGGGAGAAAGTGACAATTGGGTTACCGCACTTGAAGAATATGATGTAGAAATTTGGCTAGATAAAACTTCTAGGGGCCAAGGTTTTTGCAAGATGTTAATTGTAGCTTCCCACTTATCAATAGAAGAAGATCAAGGTAATCGGTAATCCTCAATGACATAAAATCACAATATCCTGATTTGAAATTATATTTGAAGAACGAGTATGCTCTTATGCATCTTAATTATAAGACAAAGCATGTTTTAAGGTTGAAGTCAAATCTATATGAATTAATCAATGGTTTATTGTTTAGAAAAAAATACAGTTTAGTATTGTTAAGATGCATGGAAAAACGTGAAGCTAAGAAGGTCATGTAGGAATTACATGATGGACTGGCTAGAGGACATTTCAGAGGAAATACCACAGCTCACAAAATCCTACATGCAGGATATTATTGGCCAACAATAATGAAGGATGCACATGAATATGCAAGAAAGTGTAGAATTTGTAAATCCAGAACTAGAAGATAAAGGAAACCAAAATTCCCTTTGCAACCAGTAAACATCCAACGACCATTCGAACAATGGGGATTAGACATAATTGGTGACATTGTTCCTAACTCTTCCAAACATCATAGATACATCCTTACAACTACTGATTATTTTACAAAATGGGTACAAATGATCCCACTAAGGATAGATAATACAAAAATCATTATGCATTTCATTGATTAGTACATAATTACCAAGTTTGGCCTACCCTCAGCTTTAATGTTTGACAATGCATCTTATTCTTTTGGAAATGCAATGGTAGAATTTGCTCTAAAGCGAGGTTTTAAGTTAAAATATTCAGCCAACTATTATCCATAAGGAAATGGATTAGCAAAATCAAAAAACAAAAACCTCATCAGAATTATCAAAAGGACTATTAACCAAAATCATAGGAACTAGCATAAAGCATTGCCATTTTCTCTTTGGGCAAACAGAATTATAGGGAAGGCCTCCATTGTTTCTACTCCTTTTGCTTTATTTTGTGGAAAAGAGGTTGGTATTCTCACAAACATAGGAATCCCATCTCTTGATTAGTCCAATTCATCGATGAAAACCCTTCCTCTTCTCTTCAAGCAAGATAGTTTCAGATTCCTAAGCTTGAAGAAGAATGACAAAAGGCTAAAGCAACCCACTTCCATCATAAACAATTAGCTAAAGCCTCTTTTGATACAACCCATACCAGTCAAAAAAAAATTGAAGTATGTGATTTGGTTTTGAAATGGGACAAAGTGAATGAGGAAAAAGGTAAAGATACCAAATTCCTAAGACTATGACTTGGCCCTTTTCAAATCATTGAGAAAATTGGTCAATCAAGATTTCTTTTACAAGACTTGTCAGGTATGATAGATTCCTTGCCCGTTGATGGGAAAATATTGAAAAAATACTTTTCTTAGAAGATAGCCTCTTCAAATTTTGTATCATATCGCCTTTAAGATTCTTAGGAAAATAAAGGTTAAGTAGTATTTACTTTTGGCTTTTCAAAATAAAATCTTTGACAATATTTCTGATTTTTCACTTCTATAAATAAGTAAAAGTTAAAAGAAATAATTAGGACATTTGAATACCAAAGTAAACCTAATTTCTTTGGAAAAACTTGATCTTGCTAAAAACATTTATTCTATGAACAAACTATTATCTTTATAGAGTATGAATGTTTTGCTATCAGTCAAGAAAAGAATCATGAACCTATTAAGGACTTTCTGAAGATCAGTATCTTAAAACTCTATCGTTATCATCCAAAACTCTTAAAAGAGAAAATAATTCACCCCATCTAATAATTTTTTAATCTTTTTCTTTTTCAGATTGTAATTCAAAAATATGAAAAACTTAGAAGATAAAAGGTCTCATTACGAGCTTGTCTACCATGATCATAGGGAAATAATTAAACTAATATTACCAAAACTGCATATAAGAATAGGGTAGTAGCCAATGATCTCATCAATTAGAGGACAAGGGGTCTCATCAAGAGCCATCTTATACAGTTTAGTTACAACCAGTGAAAGGTATTGTCATTATTAGGTCACCAAGCCTAGACAATGTCTTTTAAGAAACCTAAAAGAAAAGATTATATTAAAAAGGAAAAAGGACAGGATACAAGTGAGATTCAATGCAAGTGAATATCATTTTGAATTTTGGAAATTCCTTCAGATGGGACAATGAATCATTGTTAGTTAAAAAATGACCCTATTGAGGCTATAAATGCCTTCTGGCAGTAGAGGCTCTATCTGTGGTAAATGAGTAAACACCAAAAAACTAATCTGTAGAAGGCGCCTACTATATCACTTTAAATCTTATTAGTGACTAATATAAACATTTGTATTTTTATAACTACAAGAGTAAAGTAGTTGAATAAATAGATTGAGTAAGTGATTATGATTCTAGAGAAATGTTGTTTACTTTATAGCTCATGTAATTATAATTCCTATAACTATAATTACTTTGAAACTTTTAGGAATTTCAGAAAACTACTCTGAGATAGCTAGTTCTTCCAAGTGAATCGCCAATTGTTGTACTATGAAACGACCCCCCCATTTATATATAGCAATAGCTAAGGTTAGACATATAAATGGGGATTGTTAGGCCCCTATAATACTAGTGATTCCCCCATTACTATTTTCATTATATCCTTTATTGTTATTATTGTGCCCTTATTGTCCCCTTATTGTTATTAGTATGCCCCAGAGAAACCCACTATTGTTATTTTTGTACCTTAATGTTATTACTGTTATGTCGGCTTGATTATATTGTGACCCCTTAGACTCCTATATATAGAAGGGAGGTTTATTCATTTGTATCATCTAAGAATTGTTCATTTGTGTAATGTAAGGGAGTTTTCCCCCTCGAAGATGCTTATTTCTAAGGCGTTGATCTATCTTTTCTATCTTTTTGTGAGCTAGTTTCAAACATTTGGTATTAGAGCTTTGGATTCTAAGGTCTCGCTACTCCAAATAGGTCATCGTGGAATTTTCATTATAAATTTTTCTCTCTGATGTTTCAGAAGCTACAAGAAAGAATCATTTGAGACAAAATCATTCAAAACTTTGGGTTTGAATTTCAGAGCTTGTCTCACTATATTTACAGAGATATGATCTGAGGAATTTAGGGTTTTTGCATACTCCCAAATTACATTCCAAACAAGCGACCTGGGGAAAATCATCATAACTTTTGTTTTGAGTATCAGATTGAAATTTTGTAAGACATTTCAGAAAGAGTATAACCTGTAGTTTTATGTATATTAGTTTCAGATACAAAGGTTGAAACAGTGACACATGGGATGTGATACAATTTCTCTCTACTGAACTAGTCTATAATCTGGCTACTATGGGAGATTTGGCATAACTCTTCCTTGGAGAATCAAATCTTCATAAAACATGTGGGGTTAAAAATAGGACTCAAAGAGCTACCGCAGGACATAATATCAGATATTCAGGATCAATAGTTACAGAGATATAGGATTCAATATCGAGCTCTTACAAAATAAAAAAAAATGTGTGTAGTTTTTTTTAATTTTGCATAAAATTGGTTTGAAAAATTAGTTTGAAGGAATTCAAAGGGAATAGTGAAGAATTATTAGCATTAATTAATTCCCCGAAGAAACAAAATGGAAACACCTATAAGCAACCTGAAAGCTCTAGCATGACTCGTGAAGAAGAGGAAGAAATGAAACATGATATATCAGAATTACAAGACCAAGTACAACAAATTTCACTCGAACCAAAGGTAAATGTAGCCAAGATGAATGGCATGGAAGCTAATATGAATGGCATGGATGCTAATATGGAAGCTAAGATGAATGGCATGGATGATAAGATGGAAGAGTTGAAGATAAATTTGAATACGTTGGTACAAGAAATGGTTACTAGTGGTGAAAGGGTAGTAAAGGAAACTCATGATGAGAACAAAAGAAATGTTAATCATGATTTCATAGACTCTAAGGTTGGATTGAAGACCCACCATGTTCCAAAAATCGATATGAGTAAGTTTGATGTCAAGGATCCCGGAACATGGATACTACATATGGACCAATTTTTCGATCTCCATAATGTGCAAAATGCACAAAAGGTACTTATTTCAACTTTACATTTAGAACCAAATTAGTTTGTATGGTATCGATGGCTTTGCTCTCACAAACAAATTGTCACTCAGGCAATTTTCATGGAGGAAATGATAGCACATTATGAGGATACAAAAAGCAACACGTTTTTTAGCCAATTGATAAATCTCAAACAAAAAGGTTCAATGATGGAGCACATTGAGGAATTCCAAAAATTGAACATAAGGGTAAAATATATTCCAAGGTAGCATAGGATTGATGTGTCCATAGGGACTTTAAAGGATAATATCAAACATGAGGTTCGCCTTTGGGAACCTGATTCATTGGAGAAGACATTCAGGTTAGCAAGAAAAATGGAAAGAAAAATTATGGCAACCAGGAAGCCTACCACTAACAACTATAAATATGGAAGTTTTGTTGCCCCTATCCTTCCACAACTTACAAGGTTGACACCATAATAATTGGAAGAAAAAAGAGTAAGAGAGGTTTTTTACAGTTGTGATAGAAAATACGTGAAAGGTCATAAGTGTGCTGAGAAGAAATTATTCTACATAGATTGTGAAGAGAGGGAAACAAAGCAACAACCAATGTCAAAAGAAGAGGATATACTCCAAGAAAAAACCCTAGATAAATAAGAAATGAATCCAACCATATCTTGTAATGCATTGGCTAGAATTTCCACTCCTCAAACTATCAAGATAGAAGGACATATTAAGAAGAACAAGATAATAGTGTTGATTGATTTGGGAAGTACCCATAATTTTCTTCATTTTAAGATAGAAAAGGAATTGAATTGCTTCCTATATCCAACATCAGAGTGTTAAGTGATGGTTGCAAGTGGAGGAACTCTAGAATGTGCCATAATATCAACCTATCCATCGGAGAATATGTATTGAATTGCCTAATGCTTTCCATTCCAATGAGTGGTACTGATGTTGTACTAGGAGTCCAATGGCTACAATCCTTGGGTACAATAGATTTTAATTTTCAAGAACTTTTCATGAAAGTTTCTACAGAAGGAAAGGAAGTTGAATTAAGGGGTATTTTAGGGAAACCAAGAATGATAATCAGCTCTAATCGTATGACAAAGCTTCTAAAGAAGGAGCAATGAGGTGTAATTGCACAATTATGTTCCCTAGAGGTTCCCACATCGAAATCATCTATTTCTCCATATCTCCAAAATGTCTTAGACAATCATTCCAAGGTATTTGAGACTCCCAAAGGTCTCCCACCTATTCGTGATCATGATCATGCTATTCATTTGATTCTAGGAAGTGTTTCTTCAAACATCAAGTCGTACATATATACCTATGCCCAAAAGAGTGAAATTGAACATATGGTTGAAGAAATGCTAGAGGCTAGTATAATTCAACCTAGTCAAACTTCTTTCTCTGCTCCAGTAGTATTGGGGTACAAGGAGGATGGATCATGACGCATGTGTCCGGATTATAGGGAGCTCAACAAGCTCACTATTAAAGATAAATTTACCATTCCTATCATTGATTAATTATTGGATCAATTTCATGGATCAATTTACTTCACCAAGTGGGATCTTCATTCAGGATATCATCAAATCAGAATGAATACTGAAGACATTTTGAATAAAACATTTAGAACTCATGAGGGTCATTATGAATTTTTGGTCATGCCTTTTGGCCTTACCAATACAATTTCTACATTTCAAGGTTTGATTAATTCCTTTTACAAACCCACCCTTAGAAAATTTGTGTTATTATTTTTTGATGATATACTAATCTACATCAAGTCTTGGAAGGATCATGTTGAACATGCTGACAAGGTGCTCAAACTATTAGAGGAGAAACAGTTATATGAAAAAAGATCCAAATGTTTCTTTCGAGTAAAAGAGGTGGAGTATCTCGGTCATATTTTATCTCGTGAAGGTGTGAAGGTAGACCCTAGCAAAATTAAAGCCTTTAAGGTATGGAAAATCCTCACATCCATAAAACATTTGCGAGGATTTCTCGGGTTGACAGGGTATTATCCCAAGTTTGTTAAAAATTATTGGAGAATAGCAACACCTCTAACAACATTATTGAATAAATATTCATTTTCATGGACTCCAGAAGCAACAAAGTCCTTTGAACATCTTAAAGAGGCAATGTGCCAAGCACTAGTCTTAGCTATGCCAGTCTTCACAAAAACCTTTATTGTGGAATGTGATGCTTCAGGAAATGGAATTAGTGTTGTTTTAATGCAAGATGAAAGACCCATTGCTTTCAAAAGTTGTCCAATCAAGGGAAAGTATTTACACAAAGCTATTTATAAGAAGGAAATATTGGCAATACTACATGCACTTAAGAAATGGTGACCCTACCTAATGAGAAGACACTTCAAGGTAAAAATGGATCATGATAGTATTAAATACTTTTTACAACAAAGATTATCCAGTGAAGAGAAACAAAAATTGATCAGAAAGATGTTGGGTTATGACTTTGAAATCATCTACAAAAAAGGGAAGCAAATGTTGCGGCAGATGCACTCTCAAGAAAGGACGAGGATGTGGAAGCCTTATTGTGCGCCATTTATATTATCCAACTAGATTGGATAAACGTGGCAAGGGAGGAATGGAAGAATAATGAAGAAGTGTGGGCACTCATTCAAAAGTAATAACAAGATCCCAGTACATATGATACATTTAGCTGGAAAAATGATTCATTATGGTACAAAGATCGGTTATACCTATGTAAGAATTCCCAAATCAAACAAAATATTCTTATGGAATTGCACACTTCTTCCTTAGAAGGGAACTCACCATTTTTAAAAACTTACCATAGGGTTAAGAAGGATTTTTTTTGGGATGGCCTTAAATTGGATATTCAAAATTTTGTGGCAGAATGTTTGGTTTGCCAACAAAATAAAGTTGAAAAAGTTAAGACCCGAGGTCTATTACAACCTTTATCCATTACATGCCAACGTTGGGAGGAGGCTTCAATGGATTTTATCACAGGTTTACCCAAGTTTGAAGGAAAGAGTGTCATCATGGTGGTAGTTGACATACTTACCAAGTATGCACACTCTTTTGCATTATCACATCCATTTAAAGCCAGTACAGTTTCTACTGCATTTATGGAAACAATTCACAAGCTGCGTGGAAACCCAAAGATTATTGTAAGCGATAGAGATTCCATTTTCACTGGGAATTTTTGGACATAATTATTTTCTTGTCTTGGTACTCAATTAGCTCATAGCTCATCTTATCATCCTCAATTTGATGGGAAAACTGAGATAGTAAACAAATGTTTGGAAGAATATCTTCATTGCTTTGTATCTGATAAAATGAAATAACGGGTCAAATGGTTACCTCTCACTGAATTGTGGTATAACACTTCCTTCCATACTGCAGCAAAAATGATCCCATTTATGGCACTTTATGGATATCATCCACCATCCATCACATCACATTTAAGAGATAATTCATAGGTTCAAGTAGTGGAACATCACATCGAGCATCAACAACAAGTTATCTAACTCTTAAATGATAACCTCACGTTGGCACATAATAGAATGAAACAACAGGAACATCAACATCGCAACGAAGAAAGTTTTGATGTAGGTGACTGGGTATTCCTACAGCTACAACCATATAAACAAATGGCTCTCAAGTAAGCTAAGAAGCATAACAAATTATCACCAAAGTATTATGGTCCATACAAGGTGTTGCAAAAGATTGCTACTATGGCATACAAATTGGAGCTTCCTCCAGCTTCTCGATTGCACCCAGTTTTCCATGTTTCATGTTTAAAGAAGGTTATAGGAGACAAGCTCCCAATTCAAACAATACTACAAGAACTTGATGAGGAAGGAAAAATTTTATTGGAATCAGAAGCAGTCATAGAAACAAGAACTTGAAAGCTATGAAATCAATCAATTTTGGAGTATATCATCAAGTGGAAGAACTTATCCGCTGATGATTCCACATGGGAGGATGAGAATTTTATACAGAAGCATCTAGAACTACTCAAGAATTGAGGATAATGCTTTTTGGAAGGAGTGGGGCATGTTAGGTCCATATAATACTAGTGATTCCCCCATTACTATTGTCAGTATCAATTATTTTTATTATTGTGCCCCTATTGTCCCCATATTGTTATTAGTATGCCCCATAGAAACCCAATATTGTTGTTTTTGTGCACTTATGTTATTACCATTATGTTGGCTTGATTATATTGTGACCCCTTAGAGTCCTATATATAGAAGGGAGGTTTAGTGATTTGTATCATCTAAGAATTGTTCATTTTTGTAATGTAAAGGAGGTTGCCCCCTTGAAGAGGCTTATTTCTAAGGCATTGATCTATCTTTTCTATATTTTTGTGAGTTGGTTTCATAATAGGGACCCTTTTTAAATTTTTGGTCTTAGAATAATAAAACCTAACTCTAAGAAATTCCCTTAAAAAACTCTTAAAACAACCCAAAGATAGGATCCCCATCACAAATTGCATTTTTCCATGTGATGATCATGAAACACCTTTAAAAATTTGTGATTCATGATCAAACCTCCTGATGCGATATCCTAATCAAACAACTTATGAAATCACAATCGCATTTCGCAGAAATCGCAAGTAATTAAGCCTTGCCACTATGAACTTCATTAACAATTTGCGAAATGCGATATTGTGATGATCACAATTGAATTTCACCTTATAAAAAGCAAACACTACACTACATCATTTTAAAGGTTGTGATGTGCAAATAGAGCAGTAAGCACATGAAATAATTGTATTTTAATATAATAATGAATGGTTTTACAGGGTAATAAATGTTTAGCAGCCTGAGGAGAGGTAATTATTTTCCAAGTTATGGGAAATTAACGCCAGATATCTCATGTAAACCTTTTCCACCATTCAAAGTCCTTTCAGAAGAGCTTTCAGTCTTAACTACCCAATACCATCTGCGTTGATATATCTCATCCATTTCAGGCAAGCTACAAAAGACATGTCATTGAGGAAGGTGATGCAGAAATAGAAAAAATAGAGCATTGCAGAGTTTGAATTTACAGAAATGGCTCTTATATTCTTTGATACGGTCGACATGGCTGACGGGGGAGTAATAGCTTGGGAGGTCATATACAAAAGTTTCGAGGATGAGTGTGCCAAGGTTATTTTCACAAAAGCGACATCTGATTCAATAAAACATTCAGGACTCCAATTCAAGGATGCCACCTATTCCTTCCTTCGTAGGATAGGAGCGAGAGCTAAAATCCTGCCATGCACAGATATGATCAGGTGGGTGGTGGAAAACCTCAATTTAAGATAGGAAATTCAGGAATTCAAGAATGGAAGTCATGGGGTCATTTAGAGTAGAGGACCTGAAGCAAATGTACCATATACCTAACCCTTAGGATATATATGATAAGATATATGTGGTCAACTTCACAAAGAAGGACCAAGAACCCCTCAAGGTAATTCAGGGCTAGAGAGTATTGGAGAATGAATTCAAATTCAAGAAATTGGGTATGTATGCTATAGCCTCTTTGGCAAACCCCTACAACTATGCAGCTACTATGTTATGTAGACTATATGAGTTACCTAATAATGTTGAGCTTTCCATAGAATGGATTCATCTTATTGGCGCCTATGCTAATTCCCCCATTATGAATTGGGCCACCATCTTATCTGATAACACAGCCACCATCATCACTGAATATCGACAAAAGAGATCCTCCTCTCCAGAGAACATTCCTTCATTCTATTTTTGTGCCTACATTATGGACGACATCCGTTTTTGCACTAAATTTCCAATCATGGATTGGAAATGGACCTTACAGGACCCCTAACCTATCCATCTCAGTCATAAGAAAATGTGGGAATCCCATTATATACCCCATTTATATAAAATATATCATGTTGCTATTTTGTCGCTGCATCAATTAATTTTCAATAGGAAAGCCCCCAGGTTTTCCCAAGAAGCCGCTACAGACCTTCTGGCTATTGGAAAATATTTTGTTGAATAATGGTTCACCTATATTAGGGTTTCTGGTAGCACAGCAGACCCAAATGTCCTCCCTTTGCATATTTTTGATAAATTGTTGGCAAGGGAAATCGCCCACTAGACCGTGGGAAAATGCCTGACCAAAGTTCTCAAAGAAAGCAAGAAGTTGTTAGGGCCATATTTTCCTATCAAGTGTGGTTCTTTTTCTTTAGCAAATTTTAATCATACGATAAAGGAATTAGTAAGCCTAGAAGGCCTCGGGCTTCAAATTTTAATGAAGAGTAAATTTGATCCAGGCAAGATAACATATAACATTAGTATTGTGCTAAAGATCCAGCCATATAACCATTAGGCTAATGATTTTGAAGATGTGTTATAGTCGAATGAATCCTTTGAACAATTGCTCGAATGGGCTAGGGAAAATATAAGTGCTGAAGATTTTGAAAACTTTCAGGAGTTTAGAAACAGAAGGCTCGAAGTAATCCCGATGCGCTTGCAGAAAATCAAGGACAAGCCTCCACTGAGTGTGACTGTCAATACCAAATGACCTAGTTCTTACATAGAACCTTAGGTGAATACTAAGTAAAAATTGGATATATGGAAGGCCTGAGACATTAGAGATTTTCTTGAAAGTGACTAAAATCCATCTTCTAGATGTGTTCTACAGCCCACTGCACAAGGTTGTAGTAATAAGACACAAGAAAAGGAGAAGGGTAGAAACACTCGAGCTCCAACTTGGAAATGAGCCAATGGAAATAGTTTGGAGGGACATTCCTTCCAACCCAGCTGCAAACTTGACTATATTGTCATAGTTTATGGGAGAATATCCAACAAAGACCATGGAAAAGGCCACTGAAGTCTCTATTTTGTTGAGAGAAAGGGAGGAGAAGATTGCATAGCTTGAGCATCATCTCGAAACATAGAGGGAAACTATGAATAGGCAAGCCGCTAACTAGCTAATCTAATTGCAACAAAGCATGGAGGTCCTGAAGATAAGTCATGAAGCTGATATATCAGCCAAAAATATGCACCTCCAAGAATTTCAGCAAGTTTTGGAAAGATATAAAGATACAACTACTGTCGAGTAGTTCATTAAAGAGGCACTAGACCTGAATTCCCTCCTGATGAAAAAAAAAGAAAAATTCTGCCAAAAGATGTCACACATCACTCTGTATCTCATCACTAGCGAACAACTAACAAATAAAGTGATTGACCAGATAACTGAGTTTACCAATCTAAACACCAAAATCTCAAAGTTCATTTAATGGCAAGAAATAGAATATGGGAAGAAAACCAATCTGCCTAAGATTGAGAAGACACACAAGGACATTCTTTTCATGGATTGGGACGCAAGGATCAAACAAGCTGAGCTAGCAGTGGCAAGATTAGCTAGGGTAGCAAAGAACGTAATCAAGGTAGTAAACCACACTTTGTTTGCCACCAGCCTGGTGTGAGAAGGCAATCGAAAATAAATTCCTGATTTAGGCGATTTGCATAAACGCTGGCAGGAGAAAGGAGAAACTTAAAGGGAAGCAATTGCAAAATTGGCAAAGACCAACTAGGATTCATATTGGCAATACCTCATCAAGTCATACAGTCAAATGATGACCTTTAACTACTCAATTCATTCAACTCAACAGATGTTGCCACCTTTCACTGATGTGATTTTCACAGGATAAGTCAGAACACATTTTGGGGTACCTCCTCAAGTCAAATCCATGTCCGACATATGCCATTTGAAGGACAAGCTGGCAGACAACAAATCATAATCATAGCCTCTTCTCATCAAGCCACTATTTATTTTTAGAGTTAGCTAACTAGTTAGGAGGAAGGTTGTTTGAAACCTCCTCAAATTTTTGTATAATCTATTTTTGCACATTAGTTAGAAGAGTATTTATACCCTTGTCGTGCATTTAGAGAAGGGTCCAAAATTTTATCAAAAACATTTGTAGAGAATGCACTATTGTAAGTTTTTTAATGCTTTCGTGAAATTATGGAACATGATTGTTTCTTTTAAATATCAAACTACTTTCCTTTGTTGATGCACTATTGTATACTTCGGAGATAATTTGATCTGAAGAAAGGAGTTGATCCATGTCATTAGTCAAATGAGAAGAAATTCACACATATGTTACTTTTATCTTGTATGATTGATATTGTTTCTATTTAATTAATGACAACCCTTTATTTTCATGAATTGTGTATGGGATATATTCTTTTTGTTAAGCGTTAATTGCACTATTGTATGATGCGTAGCTGAAATTGCCTACTTTCATATATAAATCATGATATATGCAATATAGTTTATACAATTTCTTTGACTAACTACTTAGTCAAAGAAATTATCTTTATACATTAGCATCTATGTTATATGCGTGATTGATCTTTATTATCACATGTCAAGCAGATATCTTTGTAGATTGCATATCACACAGAAATACGAGGGTTTATATTAGAATAAGATAGTTAGAGATTTTCATAATAGAATAGGTCATTTAGATTATCATTATTCTATTGAAATCACTCGTGAACCACCCACTCTCATCTTAAAACCCACACTCGGAAACTGGTACCATTGTCACCATCGGAGCCACTACTTTAAAGAGAAAAGGGGTCATCTTAAGGTCCAGACCAGGTGGTTATCCCCCATGTTGGGGTAGAAAAAATTCGAGGCCACAATAACACACTTAACCATTTTTCCAGAGATCTATTGACTGGACCACCCTCCATCAGTCAGACCACCATTGAGTTGCACTACATAGTCTCAATCCTCAGTGGCCAAGTATTGTTGCCTAGAATTGTGTAGAACTTGAGGCTACCTCCCAAGCTGTCTAAATAGCACAAAATTTGAATTGACTTTGTTGATTGTCACCCAAAACAACATAGAATTTTCCCAAGAAGTTATCTCAATTTTCACTGCTCACATGCTTGTCCATCAAGCGTTTCACTGGTCAATAGGAGAATTAGACTAGGCAGTGACCCATAGCTTCAACCCTCCCAAAAATTGTACAGAAGTTGTCAGCATGCCTTCCTACACTGACTAAATAAATTGCATAGACAAGATGGATAGGCACCGACTACCTATCACTACACTATCTCTAAAGATTGTGTAGTTATGTTAGTCATTCCCCCTGCTAGTTGGCCTGCTACTCGTCCTAAAAAATCCATAATTTTCTTGGACTATCCACCAATTTTCCAACACCCTTCTTAGCCTAGAAAATGTGCATACATGGCCTACATGAATACCTCCTAGTTCTACATAGTTTGGGCTGGTAAGCTCCTACAGCCCACTCCTAGCCTCCCCTAAGAATATGTGCAATTTTCACTGCCAGTCCTCCCTATTGCCTGCACTACCTTCCTTTGAAAAATTGCATCGTTCCCGCAGAATGTCACTGTTGTTCTGGACTAATCAACCCAACCTCTTAGTGATATCTGTGCAGTGCCCCAGAGCCCTACATCTCAAAATGAAATGTTTTTTTCATAGTTTCAAATCCTTGTCCTCTCTCTTGGTCATCTGCACTTGAAAATGAAAGATGATACATCACGATAGACTAGGATATTTTTGGATTTGATTTCATCTCATCACGATTGATTGCAAATATAGGTACATGGATGAGACATGGTATGAAGATGAATGGGATGAAGAAGGAGTGCATCCTAGGAGACTTTTCGTGAATGAATGAACACATGAATCATTCCAAGTACTAGATAAAGGGATACATGCAAAGGAAACATAAAGCAAACACCAAGACCATCAAAGGCTCTACACACCTTGCCATGTGGAGGTGAAGCTATGATACACCAAGAGCATGCTCATCGCTCAGTAGCACTATAGCTCAACATGCACACCACCATCAGCATGAACATACCAACATTGTCATGTCGCATCATGTCATGAGTCATCTCAGCCACATCACTACTATGGGCCATACTACTGTAATCAATGTAATGTAACGTGGAAGTCCAAGAGACCCACGTACAAAGTTGAAGAGTCATTTCAGTTGAAGAGTCATGAGGGAAGCCAAAGAGTCACAAGTATCAAGTTCACCCTTGGCTATATAAACCCCTCATTTCTACATAAAAATAACTTTTCACTTTGGCTCCACCCACCTATCCTTGAGACTCTGTAGTATTTTCTTTGAGGAGCGAGAAGTGGATCCAACGCCCCACTATCGGGGTTCGTGATGTATCGTGTACAAACGTGTCTTGTAAATTTCACTTAATTCATAAGCCTATTAACACACCGGCATGTTTTCAAACCTGTATTTTATTCGTTTATAAGACTATTATTTGGACGCTTCTAATGCATGTTTCTTTAACATGTATTAAGGCAGTTGAACTATTTCAGTTGTTTTAGTGCATATGTTGTTGGAAATGTGTTGTATTATTTGTTAATGTTGTCTCACCCATGTGGACTATTCCTTCGCACACTTGATAGATTCATTCTTGTAAGCTTGTTATAACAACTGTTGCACTCATGTGGACTATTTGTTGGGTGTTGTACGTGTTATCTGTTCACTTTTTGTTTGTGACTGCCACATTCGTGTGGACTAATCCATTGGAAGTTGCGCATGTCATACTATCTTGGGTGTCTCTAATAGCTGGGATTATTCCATTTTGACTTGAGACTCATATAATTTGAAAATTATGTGTCTCCTAGTGTGAAGTGAATTGGGTCCTAAAGTGTATGAATTGTATTTGTTGAGAATGGCATATTCCTTGAATAAGAAAGATTGTTTATTTCTATAATGATTGTTGTTATTCTACATGGATGTATATATGCACATACAAAAATGAGTGAGCACCTATATGTGTAATTCACTGGTGCGTATGCAAATTTCTTGCGCAAATATCTCTGTGTGAAATTGGGAGCTCAGGGGATTGGATGAATATGGAGGATTTATGACATTAAACTAGGATTTAGAGAAAAATTATTTCATGGTGCATATTAGAAAATCCCAGTATTATAGCTATGTTTAAGGGAATAAGGAAAGGTTTGAATCCCAAGAAGGATTTATGAGGAAAACGAGTGGTGTTGCAGGAAACATTGTTGAACAATCGGTAATGGGGTATGAGAGGATAGGAGGTTTGTGGATTCATGTGAATTGTAGAGTCCAAGCTTGAGTGCATTGGCACGCAAGGACAACACTTTTTCTTTTTACAGAAAAATTCCATGAAACCTTGTTAAACGAGTGAAGGCGCAATGAAAATTAATTAATCTAGGTCGAAGTTCAAATTGGGCCGAACAAAATCGAAGCACAGTGGAGTTATAATGGGGATATGATCTTGACTACTCCAACCATGTCAAATCCAAATCTTAGCCTCTGGAAGGACCCAACCAAGCCTAAGATAAGTTGAGCCTAGTGCGCTGAAAGGAAGATGGCTTCTAGAAAAGGTCCTAACTCCCAACTTCAAGTTGGGACCAAACCCTGACTTGCTTTGGTGGAGCCCACAATACATGTGTATTTTAAATTAGTTATAGTCTAATTTAATATGGTTATTACTGCGGATTCTCTGAAAACTAACTCAAAATATATGAACCACATATGTCTAAAATCTAGAATCATTTCCTTGTACGGAGGGGATACATGGAGTAAAATCATTTTACTCAAAAAAATCAGAGTGAAGATAGCAAGAAGAGCAGTAGACCTCCAATTACTTAAAAATTGTTGTGACCATAACCTAATTCCCTCATTTGCGCAAATTAATCATAGATTACATAACAAATATAATGATAAAGCATTTTTTAAATTAATCATTACTCTAGTGCATGCAGAAATTAAAAAGGTTAGGGTTTCTCTGGACAATCTTGGATACTTAGTGTTCTTAGCACACCTAAAACTAGCCAGCAACATCAACAAAGATCTTTGGTTTGTAGTTGATGCCAAGGCTACTATAAAAGCTAGAAATGAAGGACATATCAGTCAAACAAGACAATGCAATAAGTTGTCCAAATTATTAAACAGGTCGTATAATAATGATATATTAAGCCATCACAACTATAGCATTAGGAAAGAAGGCGGTGGTTTGAAGAGAAAACCTAGTAGCATGGTTTCAAGTTCAACAGGTTCAAGAGGATCCAGTTTATGGAAGTCTCATTGCTCCATAGGACTAGAGGCAACTCTTAGATTTGAAAGGGTTAGAAACCTTTTAACAGTGATTGAAGGAGATAAAAACCTTTTAACAGTTGTGGATTCAAGCTGTAGTTTAAAATCACCATTGGATGGCAGTTCGGACAACGCTAGAATAGTGAACGATTTCATGGAAAATAGAACCAACACCAAAGAGTTTGCGGAGATCCTAGCAACTGAAGAGGGTGTGTTCTTTATTAAGGAGGATGAAATGATTTTGGCTAGCACTGACAATCATGTCAGCAACGCACATGGTAGGATTAAGGACCTGGGCAGCAGCAACATCTACAACAACGACCATCAAGATTCAAGATTCCAGTCTTTTGGCAACATCATGGACAAAAATTCATGCTTCGAAGCATTGGATGACTTGACTGAGAATTTCATCCCCAGCATGGACAACAATGCCTTTAAAAAGGCAAAGAAATTAATATTCAACACGTCTGACGTTAGGATGACCAAAGAACCATATGAAATTCTAAGGGCAGAAGTTTGACTAACCAAAGAATAAGATTTCATAATGGTAGAGGGTGGTATTGATAGAAATATGAATAATGCTAACAACCAAGAGATCAGTGAGCCGAAAATGAATAGTAATGTAGTAAGGGGTAGTGACAACAACAACGCAAACCCAGGAGCCAACACTTATGAACTTGATGGAAGAAGTCATTTGGATAAAGACTGGAATTATTCTAAGAAAAACATATGTTCCAGCTTATGCTCCGAGATAAAACCTAGAAGAAAAGTGGTTAATTTGTCTTCTCAATAATTTGGTCTGGAAGTCATTAGTGTTCTCAACAAAGGTTTAGGGTTTTCTTTTGCTCCTAAAAACATACCAATTGAGAATATCATTTGTGGCATAAAGGATGGGATTAATAACCTATCTTTGGAAGATGAGTCATTAAGGCAAGAATTTTATCATTATGAGAAAAGCTAAAACTCCCAAGAGTAATTTAAGTAAAGAAGAACAAATTGCATTTAGGTCCCTACGAAAGAATGATAAAATTGTGGTTCTTAAGGTAGATAAGGGAGGGGCAATGGTGATCCTGGAAAAAGAAGGCTATGTTTGTAGAATGAATGAACGCCTCAGCTGTGGCGGTTATAAGGACCTTAGAAATAATCCCATTCCCAAAATTATGAGGGAGGTAAAGAAGATAATTTCAGATTCCAACCTTGATGAAAAATTAAAGAAAATATTAACTCCTTCTTGTGAAACTATCCCAAGAATTTATGGGTTTCTCAAGATCCATAAAGAGGGGGTTCCTCTTAGACAAATAGTTAATACCATTGGTTCCCCAACCTATGTACTCGCTAAGTATGTTGCTAAGATCCTTAGGCCTCTTGTTGGAAATATTGATTCTTTTATCAAAGACTCCCATGGTTTTGTGAATCTTATAAAAAATAAGAGGGTGGACTAGGATTACATACTGGTAAGTTTTGACATAGTATCCTTATTCACCAAGACTTCCCTTGATGAAGCTATTCAGGTTAAAATATGTTATTGATCTAGAAACTACAAGACTCGCTAAGATTTGTTTGTAGTCAATTGTTTTCACCTTCCGTGGAGGATATTATGAGCAAACGTCTAGGGTGGCAATGGGATCACCCCTCTCTCCAATTCTGGCCAACTTATACATGGAATACTTTGAAAAGAAAGCCCTTGAAGCATACCCTTTGAGGCCAGCTTGGCGGAAACGATTCGTCGATGATATCAATATAAAATGGACTCATGGTAAAACAGAGCTTCACAAGTTTTTTATTCACCTTAAATTTATCTCTCCTTAAACAAAATTTACTATGGAGCTGGAGGAAAATAGGAGCATCATACTTTTATACGTACTTATCATCAAAAAGGAGGATGGCTCCATAAGGCATAAGGTATTCAGGAAGTCTACTCGCACAGAAAGCTACATCCACGCTAATTCCCACCATCACCTATCCCAAAATTTTGGTGTTCTTAACACTCTGGCTATCAGAACCCTTAGAATTTCTAACTCTTAGCATCTATATGAAGAGAAGAAGAATTTAGTTTCGATATTTAAGGGTATAGGATATAAAGAAAAGGAAATTAAAAGAGCTATAAAGAGGGCTGAAAGAAGGGTATTATCTCACGAGCCTAAGGCTCAAGACCAACCTTAGTGTGGTAGGGTATTTCTACCTTATATTCAAGGGGTGATAGATAAGATTGCTAAAATCTTGAGGAAGAAAGACATAATCACACAATTCTCAGCACCTGGAACAATTAAACAAGGAATGAGGTCTATCAAAGATAATATTGATAGACATCAACTCAAGGGAGTTTATAAAATAAGTTTTTCGTGTGGAAAAAGTTATATTGGTGAAACAGGTTATTCCTTGCACACAAGACTGAAAGAACATGGAGTTGATATTAAATGGAAGGTCTCATACTTCGACCTTGGTAGAACATACCTCAAAAACTAAACACCATGTCTATTTGGAAAACGCCTCAATTGTCGCAAGGGAAGAACAACATCATAGACGAAAGATTAGGGAGGCTTTTGAGATTATAAAACATCCTCAGAATCTCAATAGGGACAATGGTATCGAGATCCGTGGAAGTTGGCTTCCCTTAATCATAGAAATTAAGACCACCAGTACATCCCAGGTATAACACACAATAGGTGGCTATGTTCCTCTCCTATCCTTCTAATCTTATTTTACAAATAAACACAAAAAATTGTATTATTTTTATTACTCTTAATAATAATTATCACTATTATTAAGTGATGATAATATAATTAGTATTTAACTATAAGCATTTATAATAATAATTATATTTATAATAATAATATAATAATAATAATATATTATTATATTAAGAGTTATTGTTAATTATTTATAATAGTAGTTTTGTTATGAATTAAGATCTATTAATAAATCATTTAACTAACTATGAATTAATTAACAATAAAAGTTTTTAAATTATAATTTCTTTTTAATTAATTAGTTAATTAAATTATTTTAGTAAGAACATTAAATTTTCTAATAATATCCAACTGTATTACTCTAAATTAGTTATAACAATATTAGTACTCTCAGATATTCATTATAATAATAATTTTAATTATATTATTATAATATATTATAATAATATTAATATTATTATTTTATGGTTTATTTATAATAATAACTAGTACTTGTAATGATTATAAAAGCCATTAATCAATTAATTAAACTAACTAAGTACTTATAATAAGAATTAGTATATAGTCATGAAATATTTATATAATGATTACTATATTAATATTATTATTATTATTATTTAATTATTTATTTAGATTAAAATAGAATTAGTACTTAACTATGGAAGAATCTTTATTCAACTGATTAATTCTCTCTTAGTATTTAGATTTAATAATGAAGATAGTTTTTAATTATTATTATAATATTTTCCAATTAATTAATTAATTTCTAAATTATTTCCTCTTCAAAAACTATTAAAAATTACAATAAAACCTTATAAATTACAATAAAAATCTTTAAAAATGTGGATAGTAATAATTATTATTAAAAATTTGACCTTCATCTCATCTTTAAATAAATTCATCTCATAACTATTTAAACCTCTCATTTAGCTCTTCTACTATCAACATTCAAAAATTGTCTTGATGATGGATCCCTGTTGGGATTGAAATGTTGACAAAATATAGTTATTACTGTGGACTCTCCAAAAAATAACTCAAAAGATATGAACCAAACATGTCTAAAATCTAGTTATAGTCTCATAATGAAGGGGTTCCAATTTAATTCGTTGAAGAGGAAAAGGAGACAGGTGCCCACCTAATTGGGAATCATGCCACCATTTTGTGAAGAAATTTTAGAGGCCTGAAGCCCGTGGGAACCAAAGGGATGCACGAGGAAAAAATGTCCAAAAGAGCACTTTCGTTGCATCACCAATAACAATGTTCGATTGGTGCCTTGATGGACCGAGAGACAGGAAATTTGGAACAAACAAATAACGAAAGTTATGTCGACTTAATTGTGGGATAGACCAAGTCATAGGTGAGTTGGTTCAAGTGACTAACCAAAGGGAATTCCAACCAAGAGGGGTTAAAGGCTGTGTACGTAAGATGGGTGAATGATTTGTTAACTAATCCTTCTAGATAAATTGTAACATTAGCATATTGAAATTCATAGCTTAGGTAGTTTTTTAGTTTTACAGTTAAGAAAACCACCAATAATTTTGATCTGATAACTATCTCTATTTGTATAAATATTTGATATTTTCATTTAATATGATAACATTTACATTGTGGAGTCCACGAGGCCTACAATAGTGGTATCAGAGTGGGACATGGTTTAGAATTCAAAATATTGATCCATTCTACATGGTTTTAACTACATTGTCGTGTGAGGTGGACAAGTTGGAGAGCCACTGATCACACAATCAGTTGTTGTGAGGGTTGACTAGTGAAAAGATGTAGATCAAACTTTCTTTTTTTTTAAGTGGTTTACAGAGTCATCAAGGGTCTACAGATCCATTGTAGGAGGTTTTTGAAACCCATTTTTGTGCCACCGTATTCCATCGTAGTCATTGATTACATGGTAGATTTTTTGTTGCAATATTGCTACGTGACCACTCACCCTGTTAACCATTGACAAGTTTGAGTCATCGTAAACCATAGATCTGTAAGACCGAAGCATTGATTTAAGTGGTATGTGCGGATTTTTTTTGTCATCCCCATCATTGACGAACTTTTGAATGACTATTTCGATCTAGCAAATTATTAAGTTTTTAAACTTTGATTGATGTTCATTATATTGTTTCTATTACGAAGACCTTGTCGGACCATTAACTGAAATATTAGAATAATTTCAGATTTTTTATATAGAGTGACATATTTTTTATATAAACTTTTGCAGTTCATCAGATTTTTTTATTTTTTTTGCATTTCATGACATCCATAATTTTTCTAGTTGGAATTATCCTTTTTGCGAAATTTTTTTACCCATAATGGACAAGAAAACGTAGGAGTGCATTGATCTTAATGATTTTTGGCAAGATGTTTTCCATGGAAAGAAAGACACGGAAGGTAAAGAAATTGCACCAGAACCTCCAGATGATGATAAACAATGTGCCATCTGGGAAGTCAAGAATAATAAAGCATTTCTTATGCTTACAACATCAGTTTCAGAAGAGGTAAGAAGATGCATTCATTCTTTTAAAACATCATATGCAACATTAGAAATTTTAAAGGAGCTTTATGGTTCACATTTAGAATTGTAGATTATTGAGTTGTTATTGAAGTTATTTAATTAGGAAATGAAGGACAATGCTCCATTGAAATTGGCTTCTAAAATAAAGGCCATTTTCCATGATATAGAAGCCATAGGTTTTAAAGTAGATTTAAAATTAATTGCCTTCGTCAAGGCCCTATACCATGCATACTATCACTACTTGGAATCTCTCCAAGCTAGTGGACAACTAAAGGAAACCATTTTTGATAAATTAGTAAATAAAATTGCAGAAAGAGAAAAATATTTTGGGAAGAAAGAGTTTGTTTCTACCGCTAATATAGAAACCTTGTGTCATGCACAAAAAGAACATAAATCACAAAATGAGCTTGCCAAAGGTACCAAGAATCCCAGTGGTTGAAGTAGAATAAATTTTAGAGATAGCGGGGGTAACAATAAAAATAATTAGGGAGATAGACATAAAAACCACCAAACACATAAAAACTTTCAGTATAAATCAAATATCAAATGTTATAGATGTGGCAAAGTTTGCCATAGTTGAGATAATTGTAGGGTTCTATTGTAGCGGCTGCAACACCCTCCAATATTTTGGCCTACATGCCAATTTTGGAGCCTACTATGAATCCTGTAATCAGTCATTCCTTAGTCACTTATTGTTATGTGGATGATTTTAAACTCCCTTCTCTAATCTCAAGAGTCGTTCATGCTTTTATCTTTATATAACAAGTGTCATCTTCTGGCATGGGAATTATCTCTTGTTATGAAAAAGGAAATTTGGGTTTTCTTCAAGGGGAAATAATTTTGGTATTGAGTTGTTCTCATCATATAGACATGTTTCACACTCATTTTCAAAGTCTCACACACTATTACACAAGTGTCATCATTATCCTCACAAATTCTATTGTCATAGCCACACTTGTCGTAAGTTGCCACAAAGTTTGTTGCATTAAGAGAAGTATGTTTTCATACGTTTTGGATGATCTATGATGTATCACTAAGTGTCCAAGAGTTTGGTCACAATCATGTTCTATCACTGTTCACATCGTTTCCACTGGTCCCACACTTAGCTAAATTTTGGAGGATTCATAGAAACCTAGCCTCATCCAGCCTTCCTAAATTGCGCACTTTTCATCTACAACCCTCAAGTTTTTTCCTTGCCTACTAGAACCACACAATGCACAAAAAAACCAACATCCTTTGACATTTAAAACTATGTAGAGGCTACCTTAAATGACCCTCCATTAGACACAGCTCACTTCCCTCAAGAACTGCATAAATTGTTCCTCCAGGCCTCTCTTCTACCCAGTCCCCTTTTCTTTGAAAATTGCACATATTTTTTCTAAGGGCCTCATCCCACAAAATCCATTACCTAATTCAACTGCACAATTCTATCCCTCAGTATACGCTGCAAAAATATTTTCCTCAGTGGTTATTGTGCAATCTTATCCCTCACTATAGCCCAATCACTACGCTTTTTCCCACTTGAACTAGTACAAGTTTTGGCTCAGTCAGTGGATTATCATGCAACATCTTAAACTAGGAGTTTATCAGACATATGTCCTCTTGTCATGAGTGGATTAAAGATATGTGAATTCTATTAGGTTATAAAAATATGTTTAAGAATGAGGTGAATAAGGAGTAAATGCTAGATGATATGTAAGGATTTGAGGAGAAAAGACAACTATCAAATAAGAAGACCAAGGAACCCAGGGTATGATAGAAGATCGGGACAACATGAAAACTCCATCTGATTCACAACCCTTTGGAGGGTAGGTATGAAAAGTAAAGCACATCTTTCGTGAGGTTAAAATATACCTCTTAGCATAGGATGAATGACAACTTATCATTTTCATATCATTATGTCTTCAATGACATGTATGGTCACAAACACTAGAAGTCATTCAATGTGTTTTCTCTAAGTGTTTTGCTCCCTTTCCCTTGTTAGATTAGCTGTCATCTCGTGACATGTTTGGCTGTTATGACATGTTTGCGAGCATTTTCTAGTGGTTTTTAAGGTCGACCTCTTTGCATATGATTGTCCTAACCATGTAAACACCAATCGCACTCATACACAAAGTCTTGAGCATTGTCACATAAATGTCTTCACGACCACCGTAATTTCTATCTCAAGTGTCGCACTTATTGCTTCTTGACCTAAGATAGTCACTCAGAGGGTAATGATTTTTTTTCTACCCAATGGTCTATTTTTTCATGTCATTGAAGTATGTTAAGTGTGTGATCACATTTAAAGTTCATCATAGTTCAATTTCCCTCTCGCACTTAGCCATTCTTGGAAAATATTCCTGACCGAGAAACTCAACTTAACCAAGCCTTGTCTGTGCTGCACATTACGCAGTCTCAACCCTCATTGATGTGACCTTACTTCTTGGAATTATGTATTTCACGGTCACTGTCCTCTAGGGTTATTTCTCAGCATGATTCTTGAGTCCAACAACCTTTCTTGACCCCCATTCTTAATTCTGCCTTCAACTACGCACTTCGCACTTTCAATCCTCAATATTTTCCCTTTCCTTATGGAACCCCATCATGAGCATAGATTCTAACCTTCCTTGGCCTCTGTAACTACATAGATGTGTCCTCTAGTGACCCTCCCTTAGTTAGATCTCATTGTCCTCAAGAGGTATGAAGATTTGTCCTTCAGGAATCTCTGCTGACAAATTCTCCTTGCCTCTAGAAACTACACATATTTGTCTCCTAAGGTCTCATCCTACTTCACCCACTATTTACCTGAACTATGTAATCCTGAATCCAAGTGGTCACTGTGCAATTTTTCTCCTCAATGGGGACTGTGCTCAAAAGTTCCTGAATCAAGATTTAGTTGCGCTCTATGTAGTTGTAGTGATAAAGCCCTCTCCCTATCACCTCGAAATGTGCATTGCACAGTTACTAGGCCCTCTCTCCCAGCCTATCACTTGTCTCGAGCTCAACTCATGGAATGTAATGCAACATCTTAGACTAGGAATTTTTCATATTGATGTCATCACATCATGAGTGAATTGCAGGAACAAGTACAGTATAAAGTCGTGGAAAAGTGATAAAGAAGGAGGGAAGCATGCCTAGAGAGTCACTTGTAGTTGAGCAAACGAGTAAACATGTCAATAGTTAGAAAAGGGGCACAAGTTTGCAACCACCTCCCAAGACCAAAAGCCTTTGAAGGCCCTACATCATCAAGCTATACAGAGCAGAAGAGAAGGAATGCCTAGGAACACATCTATCACTCAGCAGGGATAGTGACTTCAAATTTCCACACCATAAATTTAGTCAATGTGAGCAGTATCGTGTCATGTCATGTCACACATTTTCATATGCCACATCACTATCATGGGCCGTGTATATTGTAAAGTGAAATTCCAATGTACACACAAGAATATGAAGAGTCATGTAAGTTAAAAACTCATAGGAAGTTGAACAGTCATGAGGCTACTCAAAGAGTCACAAGGGGAAGCATCACCCTTGGTTACATATACCCCCTCATTGTATGAGCAAAGGGATTTTCAACTTTTCTCCTCGAATTAGATAGATCAGCTAGTTCTTTGAGGAGCAAGGAGTGGCTCCAATGTCCCACTACTGGGGCTAGTGATGTACAATATAAATATGTGTCTTGGAACTTTTTCTTAATAACGAAATCCTTTTAAGGACAACCAATTCTTCATGCATGACTTATGAATGCTTGTAATACTATTTTGTAGATGTTTGTATTTCATGTTTTCTTTCACATGTACTAAGATAGTTGAACTATTTTGGTTATTTTAGTGCTCATCTTGTTGAGAATGTGTTGTAATGGTTGTTATTTCTATCTTATCCTTGTGGACTATTCCATGAGATACCAAACAAATTTTTCATTTCTTATAGGTTATAAAGACCCTCACACCCATTGTGGACTATTCCACTAGATGTTAGAGGGATCTTCATTTGTTCATTGGTTGCAACGACTATCACATCCATTGTGGACTATTATGAAAGATATAAGACAAGTCCATCTGGTTCATGTGTGTCTCTTCCCAGGTGGTACTATTACCTCTCAATTAGAGGCCTGCCTTCTCCTCCCCATTTGTAGTAAGAGAACCTAGACAAAGTTGTGTTGCACACTCACCGAGCACACTCACTAAGAAAACTCACCTTGCTTTTCGAAGATACCATTGCATCACTCTCCTATGGTGATATCTAGATCCAAGGAATATATTTGAGGATTTTTAAATTGGACCTCTATACGGTATGGGACTCTCACACCAAATGGTGTGAGGTTTGATTGGGACTTCATATCGCGGAGATTCCATTGGTTGACGAATTTTCTACACCATAAACATGTTCATTGGGAGGATATTAATAATGAAAAGAAAGAGCCAATTAATGAAAATACAGACAAATTATCTTCAAATGAATCTGCACATTATATAGTTGCTCACTGCAATTTTAATATTGATAATGTTTTAATACTTCATTTTCTTCATGGGAGGACAATTCAATTTTAGATTCAATTGCAACTTGTCATATGTCATTTTTGAAATATCTTTTTGAAAATTTAAGTGATGATTTAGATTAAAAATTCCACATTTAGCAAATTATATACTAAAGGATGTTCTTTATATTCCCCAATTTTAGAGGAACTAAATGTCACTCATTCATATCAAACAACAAGGACATTCAATCCATATTTTTGATGGAATAATTGAAATTCATATAGCAAGTGATAATTTGCTAATTATGACTAGTGTTGAAGAAGGTACACTGTTGAAATTGAATAGTAATTCATCTATTACACAATCTGCTACAAATTCAACTCTAATAATGCAGCAATATAATATTTTGTCTTCAAGTTTATTATGGAATGCTATATTTTGTCACATCAACTATAACAACATTAGAATTATGAAAGAGCATGGAATTAAAGGTCTTCCCACTATTCCAAGGAAGCTCAAACCATGTGATGCTTGCATCTTGGGGAAACATAGTAAACAACCATTTCATAATTCTATTTCTAGATCGTCCAAAAAAATGGGTCTCATTCATTTTTATTTATGTCGACCTATGCTTGTATCAACTACAAATGGAAATAAATATATACTCACCTTTATTGATGACTATTTGAGGATGTGTTGGGTTTATTTTTCGAAGGAAAAGTCACAATTTTTTGATATGTTCAAAACATTTCATGCTAGGGTTACAAATGAAAATCAACAGAATATTGGTATCTTAAGGCCTAATAATGGAAGTGAATATACTTCGAAATATTTTGAGCAATATTTAACAAATAATGGCATCAAACAACAAAGTATTATTCCATATAATGCAAAACAAAACTGTGTTGCATAAAGGATGAATAGGACTTTGCTTAACATGGTTAGATCAATGTCATTTTTCAAAAATGTCAAATTAATGTTTTGGTTAGAAGTAGTACTCTGTGCAACATATATTAAAAATGGATGTCCTTCTTCTATCCCCAACAAAAAATCACCATATGAAGTTTGGTATAACACGTTATGAGTAGTTCAACATTTTAAATTTTTTATGCACTTATTCCTAAGCATCCAAGAAATAAATTAAATGCGAGAAATCGAAAGTGTATTTTTTTGGGACATTCTAGTACTTCCATATCATATATATTATAGGATGAATAAAACATAAAATTTATTCTTTCCACAGATGTCTTTTTTTTAGAATCTATAAAATATTTCTCTATTGTTGATAGATAACTTGCTCATTTAGAGAAATTTGCATCCAAGAAATTTCACTTTGAATATGAAAATATAGATCAACATACTACAGGGGGAATTCCCATTTGGGATCAATCTGTAGGTTTTCCATATTTAATTCATGAAGATGTTACTGTTGAGGAAAATTTGGAAGATAATATTATTTCTGGAGTATCAA
Organism: Pinus taeda; assembly: GCA_000404065.3. Lineage (NCBI taxonomy): Eukaryota > Viridiplantae > Streptophyta > Pinopsida > Pinales > Pinaceae > Pinus > Pinus taeda. Next base: position 168,840 of record APFE031344470.1, on the reverse strand, counting down.
AAAGTGTTCCTGAAGAACCTGCACTTCAAGATGAGCAACCTTCACAACCACCTCAGCAATTTTTCAAAAGATCCACTTGTATTCGCAGATTTCCTAGAAAATATGATTATTATAAGATAAATAGTTCCTCTACATGTAATGTTTCTCATGATTGTAATTATTCCACAATTAGTGAACCTAGTTGTTTTGAAGAAGCTACTAATTGCGATGAATAGAAGGATGCAATGAAGAAAGAATATGATGCCCTGATTAAAAATGACACATGGAGGTTGGTGGATCCTCCTACTCGCATAACACCTATTAATTGTAAATGGGTCTATAAAGTCCAGTATAAACAAGATAGTTCACTTCACAAATACAAGGCTATACTTGTAACTAAATGCTATGCTCAGAAGCAAGGTGTTGATTATACGAATACTTTTTCTCCTACAATGAAATGGGGCACAATTACAACTTTGTTTTCTCTTGCAACACAAAAAGGATGGAAGAGACATCATATGGATGTGAAAACAACATTTTTGAATGGATATTTAAAAAAGGATGTCTACATGTTTCAGCTTGAGGATTTTTCCTTCAAAGTGAAAGAAAAAAAGGTATACAAATTGGTCAAAGCATTATATGGAATGAAACAAGCATCCAGTGCTTGTAACAAAAGTTAATTGAAAACCTCCTTAAGATGAATTACAAAAAATTTTACCCAGATGATGGAACTTTATTTGTCAAAATATTGGAAAATATGTTTCATATCTAGTTGTGTATGTTGATGATTTAATGATTACAGGGAATAATGATAGCTATCTAGCATTTGTTAAAAGGGACTTGCAGAAAATATTTGACATGATATATTTGGGTCGGTTGGAATATTATTTGGGAATTGAAGTTGCTAAACAACCTAAACACATTTTTATTTCTCAAAAGAAGTATCTTGGACAACTATTAAACAAGTTTGGAATGCAGGATTTTAACCCCGTTTATACTCCTATGGAGAAAAATTTGAAACTTACATCCACTGAAGGAAGTATATTTGATGGTCCAACAAAGTACATGAAACTTGTTGGAAGTTTAATTTTTTTAACTACTACTAGACCTGACATTACTTTTGTTGTAGGGATACTTCTTAGGTTCATGCATCAGCCCTATGAAGGTCATTGGAATACCAAACAAAGAGTACTGAAATACTCGAAGGGAACTCAATATTTTGGGATAATATACTCCAAAGTTGCATATTTCCGTCTCACTATATATTTGGATTCCTATTTTTATGGTGATAAGGAGAATGGAGTCTCTACTTTTGGTTATTTGATGATTTGGGATCAACAACCATTAGCTGGAGGTCACAAAGAAATTTGTACATGTTGATTCTACGACTAAAGTTGAATAGGTTGGAGAAACTCAAGCCACAAAAGAAATCATTTGGCTTTGCAAGATACTTGAAGACTTGCACAAGAAGCAAAAAGATTCAAGTCCTTTATTTTTCGATAATTCTTCTGCAGTTCAGTTGGCCAAGAATCCAAAGTTTCATGATCAAAGCAATCACATTAACATTAAGTATCACTTGATTTGACATTATGTAGAGGCAAATTTAATTCATATGAAAAGTTGTCCTACTTCAGAAAATATAGAAGATATCTTCACCAAGGCACTATGACGAGAAAATTTTGAAAAAATTAGAATGTTACTT